>JANTPZ010100778.1:0-12352 GCA_025593235.1 Vachellia pachyceras
TATCGTGTACTATGTCATAACTATCAGGAACAACTTCATTTTTCTTTTTATTTATGCTTGGACCAGCTTCTTCGTGTCATGGTCTCCCAAGGTTGAGAAATTCACTCATATCTTCAGTTTGTTCTTCATGAATCTCGCCCTTTTCAGTATCTAGTTTTTACTGATATTTTCCAATTTATGCTTCTGTTCAGTCTTCCCTTCCTTCCATAGCCCTCCTCCTTTCTCATCAAGTATCATGGAGAATACATCTTCCACATTCCTACGTTCTTCCTCCTTCCTAGCCTTTCTCTCTTCTTTTGGTCTCTGCCGTCTGATGTTGATCTCAGCCCATCCCTCCGTGACTGCTAGTATCGCATCTTCCCAGGTTTTCACCTATTCAGTAGCACTCCAGTTACCAAAATGTGACTTCTCAGGATCTGGAGTTAACATTAATCTCGGGGATGTGCATCTCTTAAAATAATGTGCAACATTACCACAACGATGACAAAAATTTTGGATCTTCTCGTACTTGACAGACGCCAGCTTCTTTTTTATTCGGCTTTAGTATCCAAAACCCTGATGTTAGAGGCCTTCTAAGATCCAATATTACACGTATTGTAAATAACTCCATAACATTCGCTTACTGTAATTTGGATCCTCAATCATAACAACTTCACCAATCCAATTTCCCATGCGAATAGAGTTTGTGAGGTTCATTGCTTCCAAAGGTACATTGTGAAGTTGGATCCATATCGGACTTCTGCTAAAATCACAGTCCTCAGTTACCGTGAATTTGCGCCATTCGCATAGATTCAGTAAGTATCCATTAATCGTCCATGGTCTTCCGCGAAGAATTCAATTGCACTCCTCTTCATGAGAAAACTTAAAGAAGTATGCATTCTTCGAGATCGCGATTACATCTACTCCAGATTGGAGATTCTACGATCACTCGACTAACCTCCTTCTCTGATACAATCTTCCCTATCAGCACATTCTTCGTTTCCTCTTTGTTCCACACTAACGGTTCATCAAATATCTCTTCATTCTCATATTCACCTTCCGCCGCCATCCTTCCTATCAGAGCCACCACCTCCGATCACCGTCGCTCTCCTAACCACTTTTCTTGCCTAAAAGTCGTTACACCAAAACTACGCTCTCACATGTCTGAACAGAGAGAACTCTCAACACTCACATGAATGATTCTCACATATCTCAACACTCACATGAACGGAGAGAACTCATATGAATGATTCTTAATTCCAAAGACATAAAAGGTCAAGCAGCCACTAGGCCAAGTCAGCTTGATGGTGAAGTTTGTTCTTGCATCTTGTCTAGTTTTTAATTATTGGGCCACTAGCGCTCAAACCCTTTCTTTTCATCCCAAAGCGGTAATGTGATTTGAACGAATCTGAGTTAATTGCATTAAGTCAATGCATTTCCCCCCTTACCTACAAAGTTATAAAATAAAGGGTTAATGTATAAAAATAACATTGATTTTTACTAAAAGTGAATTCAACGTCATGTACTTTTCAGAAGTGTAAAAATACAACATTTAAAATATGATTAAAAATATTAGGACTCAAAAATATAGTTCCCTCACCCGAATCTCCCATCTTCAGTACAATTGAGCCCCTCCTTCCAATCACGCTAATTGATTATACCAATAGTCTATTTCTACTTTTCTTTCCCTTTTTTCTCATTCCCTTCCCAGGAGAAAGTGTGTTTGATATGAATGCATTATCTTCATTCTGGAGATTACACACACACACACACACACATATGCTTCTTGGGTTGGTCCCTTATGCTTTATCTGACTTTAGTTCTTTTCTTGATGTTGATCTACAACTCTAATTGTGTAACACAAAATGAGAGTGAAAATTCAAAATGGAGGTTTACCCTCTCCCATTTATACATACCACAACTTGATGATCCAATGCAATTCTTCAAAACGTTGGACACTATTGCATCAATTTATTCAATGTTTAATAGTAATTGTAAAATAATAATGATCTACTGAGGTGAATTAAACATGACAATAGGGCTTCTTACTTGGATCTTGCCATCACTCCAAACCAAAGATGCTGACACGATAGAAGCTTCCAAGCTTCCTTCAACACTAAGCTCAAATCTCTGCTTTTCACCGTAAGAAGTGAAGGAAAGAACGCTTGGGTTCACTTGGATTTTCAGCCCTGGAGGAGCACTCACTGTGGCCTTGTATGTGGACTTCTCGGACCCGACATACGTAACTGTTCGTTTGAAATTGCCACTCGCTGTGACGTTGGAAGGAGGGGTCGGTAGAGCAAACGAAGGGTAGTTCAGATCAGTAGCTTTAGCTGATACAGAGCAGCTGCTATTATCCCCTGTGACAAGCTGTAATGTCCTTGTGTTGTACCCTTGTCCACATAAGAATCTCACAAAATCAACTTCACCGGCATCGTATAGTAATCCAGGATTCAATGCCTTTGCAGGATCGATTTGACCTGCTCCATAAGCAAACTCTGCATCTCGGTTAATCCTGGGACTCAATGGTCTGACTACAAACACCAACAACATGATAGATGTTCAGTTTTCTGCATTACTATATTTGCAACACCTATGATAATAGAATCTGTATTATTACCAGTGGTCATTAATGCTGATTGAATAGCGGAAGGGGACCATTCAGGATGGAATGATTTAACATAAGCTGCAGCCCCAGAAACATGTGGGCAGGACATAGATGTTCCTGAGATTATGTTAAACTGCAAACTTCTGTCGTCGCCTTCAACTTTAGAAATAGAACCTTTTGGAGACCAACTAGCGAGAATGTCGACTCCTGGAGCCACTAAATCCGGCTAAAGGGGAAGGAGGACATTTGTAATAAAAAAGATAATCGCCTAATCTCTGTGTGTGTTTGTGTATTGAAGTCACAAAGTGATGATTATAGATAGACAAGTTACCTTTAGAATATCAGGTGAAACATGGCTAGGACCCCTTGAGGAGAAAGATACCACCACAGGGGCCAATATATCCTTTTCCTCATTAGTTTTAAATATGGTTGCAGTTGTATTCCTACAAGTTCGGTTAAGAAAGGTGCTATTCACGTGACATAGTCAAGAGATACAAAATTCAGTTAATGGTTAATTACCTGGTGGAATTGATGTATACAAATATACTATTACCATCCAGCAAGTCAATGTAGGAAGCAGGCAATGGGAACGATGGGCTGTGGTCTCTGGAATTCTGACCTTGTGTAAGTGCACCGGCAGCTTCAACTTCAAAGGCACCTTCTGCTCTGCTTCTTCCTTCACACAGAACAATTTTACCCTTCACCAAATTTGGATCCAATGAACCTCGACTGCAAGACCTAGATGCAGATCCATCAAAGCCTGCTTTAGTATTTGGTGCATCTCCTCCATAGATTATAGGATACTGTTGTTCTTTAAGGTCAAATGTATTTATTGAAACTCCCTAGACAGAGGACAAGGAGATTAATTACCATTAATTAAATCAAACATCAGAAAAATGTGTCAATTCTGCTTTTAAAAATAAAACTTGATGCCTGGCTCCTTGCTGATTACATTACCTCAAATGTTCTTTTGTCACCTAATCCAACCTTTGTAACCAACTTTCTGTCAATGGTGCTAGCGGCCACTGAGATAGCCCAAGGTTCAAAATTTGCAAGCGATCCAGGTCCTGGACCTGAATTCCCAGCAGAAGTAACGGTTAATATTCCATTTCTCATAGCATGAAAAGATCCAATGGCTATGGCATTTCTGAAGTAGTTCTTATCATTCAACCCTCCAAGAGAAACTGATATTATGTCAACCCCATCAGCAATAGCATCATCAAAAGCCGCGAGAATGTCTCCATCTTTACAGACACCATCGAGCCAGCAAACTTTGTAGACAGCAACGCGTGCTGATACAGCACCCCCTCTTGCTGTTCCTGCTGCTAACCCTAACATGCTCGCCTTGCTTACTAGGTTCCCAGCTGCTGTGGATGATACATGAGTCCCATGTCCATCATAGTCTCTTGGAGACTGTTCTTCACCGTTGAATGATCCATCAGATTTGTAATACTTTGCCCCAATGATTTTTCTGTTAGTATGGATAACGTTATCTTATATATCTCTAGCACCTTAACAGTCTGACATGGAGTTTACTAAAACTAGATACGTTGTACATGTATATGAGAATATATGTAAACACACACACACACACACACCTGTTGCAAGTGAAGTTAGTCGAGGATTGACATGTGCCCCTCCATTTCTTAGGTGGTGGACCTAATCCTTTGTCGCTGAAGCTTTCGGATTCTGGCCAGATTCCAGTGTCAATAACTCCGATGATGACATCACTTTCAGTCGTGGCTCTTTGCACGTTCTGTGGGAAACCAAGGAAATCCCAAGACCTTGTTGTGTGTAATTGTCTCTGTCGATTCGGGAACACAGAGACCACACCATCAAGTCCTGCAATTAATGTGAATTTTCTTGGTTAACTTTGAATTGAAAGAATTAAGTTATGAAGAAGATAACTATGTAGTCTCTTGTTGCTCGGCTTACTGGACATTGTTTTTGCTTCTTTCTCTGTTAGCTTCACAACAAAGCCATTGAAACTCCGCTTGTAGTGATGCAGAATTGACTTAGGCGCCGCGTCCCTGAAGGTACAGATGCAAATTGAAAATTTAAGCATCATATTCAATTTTCAATCTGTACAATTACAGAGTACACTGAATAGTGTCTTACTCCTTGTAAAACTTAATCTTGCTTCCTAATAGTATCAGAAAAATTTAATGAAAGTAATTACTGTCGGATATAAAAACAATAGGATCCATGTATGTACTCGTCCTTGGAATTGAAAGAGAAGTGTAAAATAACGGTAAAGAAATTATTTTGTGTATGTTCATTTAACAAGTTTCAGCTCGTGAGACAAAGTCGTATGTATGACCTACAGAAATTTCTAGTTCTATTAGTGGATTATTGATATTACCTCTCAGAGACCTTTTGCAGGAAGCTTGTGTAGTGTGACAAGGCAGAAGCTTCATCAGTCTTGCTGTTTCCGGTGTAGACAACGTAAGTCTGCAGTTATCAGAAGACATGATTAATAACGAGAAATTAAATCATGGGGATTCAATAACCAATACAAAGATACCAAAAATAAAAAAGCTCACTTGACCTTCAGTTCATCTGTGGAAGAAGAGTGACATCTGAGCAGAAGAGAAGCAAAGCTAAGAAGTGGAATCAACAACAGAGGAGCAGATGATCTACTATCCATTCTAAAATTGGTCTATTAGCGAAGACATAACTTTGTGGCATGTGTTTGTGTTTGTTTATACGGAGGAACCAGAACGTACATCGAGATCGACGTGCAAAGAGAAAAGTCTACAGGAGAAAAGGAAGACATATGACAAAAGCAATTAGAAACTATAAGGGTACAGCCCCACATTTCATTGATTATTGAGAAGGACACAATCCCTAAGGTCACTCCTATGTCGTTTTATTTCGTACTTATCATTTATTCCCAGCGGCTGTGCACAGGTTGAAGGGAAGCGTACACATGGTGTGCTTTATTATAACTTGCGTCCCAAGTTAACTATGAGGGACATGTTCAACGATATTTGTGATCAGCTGCAACTAAAAATGGTTCAAATCTCTTGTAAATGATGGTTCAAATCTCTTCTAAATGATGGGATAGCTAGAGAACGTGTGTAATCCCACATTGATTGGAAAGAGGAACGAAGCACTCCTTAAAAGGGTATGGGTACATTCCCCTCGTAGACGTGTCTTCTAGTTATTGTAAAAACCCAGGAAAACAAAATCCTATTGTTTACAACAAGGGTAATATCTACGAAAGAGGGTTCTGGGGATGTTACAAATGGTATTAGAGACAGGCCTTCGGTCGGTGTGCCAGTGAGGACACTGGGCCTCTATGAGGTGGATGTGAAGTCCCACATTGATTGGGAAGGGGAACGAAACACTCCTTATAAGGGTATGGATACCTTCCCCTCATAGATGTGTTTTCTAAGTTATTGTAGAAACCCAGGGAAATAAAACCCTGCTCTCTTTGCAACAGGGACAATATCTACGAGGAAGGGTTCTGGGGATGTTACAGAACGCGGGGGAAATAAATTCTGTTTTGACAATTTTGTTTTCTTAAATAAAATCAGATTGTGACGTGTAACTTTCTTGTTGTCGGGTGAAATAAATTGCATGTGTGAGATCGTCCAAGTGGGAAGCCAATTTCAATTCAATTAATTGTTGGGATGTAATAAACCGTGGCCTCCTCTTGACTGGCTTAGAACTTTGTGTGTTGGCATAATAATGGTAAATGCTTTGTTTATCTCTTAACTCATACTAAAAAGGTGTAATTTCCAATTCTTATATGCTCATCATCTAGCTAGCTAAGAGAATATGCCATTTTTTTTCACTTTACTACTCAATGCTACAATGAGCATCATTTGAAAAGCACTTTTTGTTGCTAATTGTTAGGTACGGATTATTTTTAAACCATCCCATAAAAATCATAGAAACAAATTCTAGTAATTAATGCCTTGTAAACATCCCAATGTTTCAAAACATGTCCTTCAAAAACTAAACAAAAAAAGGTCTTATGTTAATGATTTGCTCCATCAAAATTACTCGACAAGTAAACTTGCTCACTTCCTATGGACATTTTAGGGGGGAAATGACATTAGCTTCACATAGCATGTTGTAACATGGTTCATAAAATGAAATACCATATCCTAAAAAAACATCTCTTATGAAGTTAACCATAAATCACTAATAAGATATCGATGTGTTTGATAAGTTATAATGGGTATTTTAATTATACCATACTTTGGTACAGATGATTTAGTTTAGAAAGTTTAACACTTTCTAGACTGATTATAATCTGATCTAGAAAATTCTCAATGCATATATAAGGTGGATATTTTTATAAAAAAATTGTCCACTTTTTAGAGCAGATATTAGTATGATCGTTCTGAAAAATGGATAATTTTTTTATTACATACACTTTTTTTCCTGCAACCCTTTTTAAACACTCGAAAAAGTTAATGCAGTATAAATTTGATAGCAGCACAAAAATTTCAATTATAGTTAATATAAGGCAATACAGAGTTTTAAACAAATATATTCTAATGAAGATAGGTAACTTGGAGGATGACAAAACGTATGGTGAGTGATAAGTATTGAAAGGAAAAATTTGTGGGGCTAAATAAATAGATTTTGATTGTTTAAAATGTAATTCAGAAGTGGCATCACTCCAACGGCTCTAGTTAGAACGGTTTAAAATAAATATATGATAAAGAACTATAAAAAATCATATTAAACATAGCTCAAATTCAAGGTAAAAAATTGCAAAGCAATACATATGGAAAAGGAAAAGAAAATTTGAATATAAACGAAAAAACGAGCATGCACAGTTTGTTTAGAAACATGTGGAGAAAAGAAACTGAATAGTATCTGGATTTGCATGCAAGCTCACATTAGTCCCCGCAACAGTTTTACAGATTTTCGGGATTTTCCATGGTCTGACCCTATGCTGGCAAAAGGGGTATAAAGAAATCAGGGTACGAACAAATTGTGCCCAAGCCATTAACCTGATCTCAAAGGGATGTAATCATGGCCACCCTTTCAAAGATATTATTAACAGATCATATAAATGAGTTTATTATAATTTACTGTTTAGTTTGTTGTAATTTACAGTTACTGTATATAGTTAGTTCAACTGAGTTAGTTCTGTAACAACCAAGTCTGTTAGCCAGTCGGTTAGGATCGTTCGCCAGCTGTCCAAGTTGTATGGCACTTCTCTTTATATGTGTAAACGTGTCATAAGCAATACATGGCAAGCATGCTTGCCCGGTACTATTTAAAAATAAAGAACTGAATGAAAAAACGTAAAAGGGAAAGGAGCACCAAGCCCTAGAAAAATATTTGTGGGTCCTTGTGTTGCGTGCTGATACAGCACCCCCTCTTGCAGTTCCTTGTGCTAGCCCGAACATGCTTGCCCGGCTCACTGGGTTCCCTGCTGCTGTGGATGATATACGAGTCCCATGGCCATCATTGTCTATTCGAGACTTTTCTTTACCACCGAATTGTCCATCAGCTCTGTAATACTTTGCCCCAATGATCTTACTGAAATGACATCAAAATCTGTTAATGGTGTCTGTATGCTATATAACATGAACCAGATCTGTCTCTAGCACCTTCATAATTGTACTTTTAGTAAAACTAAATACATTGTACATGTGCACTAGAATTTATTTTACTTGTCGCAAGTGAAGTTAGATGAGGATTGACATGTGCCCTTCCATTTCTTAGGTGGTGGACTCAATCCTTTGTCGCTGAAGCTTTGTGATTCTGGCCCGATTCCAGAGTCAATAACTCCGATTATGATGTCACGTTCATTGGTGGTTCTTTGCACGTTCAGTGGGAAGCCAATGAAATCCCAAGACCTTGTTGTGTGGAGCTGTCTCTTTCGATTAGGGATCACAGAGACCACACCATCAAGTCCTGCATTGTGAATTTTATGGGTTAACTTGCTACTCTGATTCGAAGATATAGCAAGTAAGTTATGAAGAAGATAAGTAAATATTCTATTGTTGCTCACTGGACATTTTTTCTGCTTCTTTCTCTGATAGCTTTGCAACGAAGCCATTGAAACTCCGTTTGTAGTAATGGAGAAATGACTTGGGCACAGCATCGCTGAATTTACAGATGCAAATTTAAAATTTAAGCACCATATTCAATTTTCAATCTATTTAATTACAGAGTGCACTGGATTTCCCACTTCATATCATACTTCTTAATCTTTTCAGGTAAATTTATTGGAAGTCATTTATGGTCGGATATAAAAGTAGAATTATCCATTTATGAACTTAGGCGTTTAACTCATCCGAGGGTGGGGGAGAAGTGTGTTGTACGTTTAAAAGTTCAGGCTTCAGAATATTATAGAAAAATATTTTTATATAAATTAAGATAAATATGTGTAAAATATTATATTATTTTATTAAAAAATTGTTAAATGAAATTTCTAACTCTAAAAAATGTTATCAAATGGGACATCCTATCAAACAAAGTAAGCTTTTTAGCCCACGTCATGGGTACGGCCTAGAAATTGCTTGTTATCGTTGATTGACGATGGTACCTGTCAGAGACTTTTTTGCAGGAAGCTTGTGTAGTGTGACAAGGCAGAAGCATCATCAATCTAGCTGTTCCCGGTGTAGACAATGTAAGTCTGCAATTATCAGAAGGCGTAATTAATAACCGGAAACTGAAACATGGGGATTCGAAAACCAAGGCAAAGAGACAAAGAAAACATGTTTGACATTGAGTTCGTCTGAGGAAGATAAGTGACACTTGGGCAGAACAGAAGCAAAGGTAAGAAGTAAACTCAACAACAGAGTAGCAGATGTCCATTCTAAACAATGGTAAGACTCAAATTCCCCGGAATCTTGGGCCACGTTTGATACGTAAGAATTGATGGTAGGGAAATGGAATTGAAATTGAATTCCAAACTGAATGGTTGTTTGGTATTACTGAATTGGATTCAATGTGAAATTCATTTCAATCAAAAAAGGATCATACCAATTCCACATGCTCATACATAAAATTGATAAAATTCTATGGAATTTCAGGTTTAACATTCCCATTCATCCCTTCGGTAGCACCATCCTCTGTCAGTCTCTTTGGTGGGCACGCGACAAACTTGACGGCGACTTCTATTTCTCCTGTTTTCCTCCGTGAGTTCCTTCCTCTCTTATGTTGCTTGGAGATTTTACCAATGAACTGTTCTTTTCTGTATCTCGGCATCGAGAAGGAACAGATGTCGCCTTCAGATCGTGAGAGACCCAGAACAAAGGGGATTATGGACGGCTTTCTTCGACGTCATCCTCTTCACCGGATCTGTTGGGAGAGATGTTGCAGCTAAAAGACATGCGGCTCTCTTCGAAATCGTCGTCTTTATCGAAGGAAGAAGCTTCCAGATCAGCAATAGCGAGCCGTGGAGGAATACGTTCACACATCCATGACGAGTGAATGCGATGGAGAACAGCGACGGCAAGCAGAGGAAGGAAAAAGGTGAATAGTGTAACATCCTTATTTTTGGGATTTATAATTAGTTGGTGTTAAATATTAAATTAGTCATAGAGTAAAACAAATTAAAATTTAAAAGAAGAAAAAAATCCTGATTATTTATAAAAGAATAAATATAACAAAGGATGATAATTAATTATATATGTGTAAATTTATTTTATTATTAAAATAGTAAAAAAAATTCTGAGTAGTTTTTAATATTATAATTATTATTTCATTTTTTAAAAAAATAATAATGAAATAATATAATCTTTTTTTATTTATTTGAAAAAAAAAACCCTACACCTACTCCTATATAAAGCCCTTCTTCCTCACTTCAAGCTACAATATCCACGCCGCTATAGTGCTTCCCTTTCTCTACAGTTACAGTGTTCATCTGCTCTTTCTTTTCTCTCATTTCTCCTTCTCCAGGTATCATACTAAGCCTCATAACTTTATTTCTTTTTCCTTCTAATTATCCCCATAAGCCTTATAACCTTATTTCTTTTTCCTTCTAAGTATCTCCATAGCTTTTCTTCCCTTAAAATGCTTTTGTCAAAACTTTCACTTTTAAATTACTGTTTTCTTTTCCTGCTTCTTATCCTATCAAACTGACAATGCGTATATATTGAAAGCAAGCCACTTATGTCTTGTCCATCAAAAGAAAAATAAAACAAATAAGTTTTAATATATGTATAACAAGCTAAGCCCAATGGTACCTTTCTTTGCTTCATTTGTAGTAATAGCTAGATATATATATATATATAGGATATGCGGGTGCTGTGCGTTTTTATTTTAAAAAAAAATAGCTCTGAAGGTGGGAGCACTATGGAGATAGGCTATGTGTATGATAGAATGTGTATATGGGTGTTTTCTTCTTCCTCTTTATTTCTTATTATTATTTTACTGTATAAAAAAATATATAATGGTATATATATATATATCTATATGTAGGTGTAGGTAATATAGGGATGTGGGTGCGTTTTAGCATTTGTTTTTATGTACTTCATTAATTGAGAAGAAAAGAAAAATGGGACATCTTATTATTATTACATGGAAACGTGTGCTGTTATTACATGTATGTATGTATGTATATAAAGAGGGTTTTCCCATGCGTCTGAGGCAATTACATGATGTATATGCTTATCTAAAAAAAAAGACGTTTTCTTTTTCAAGTATGCAAGGCATTCATTGTATTTGTTGTGGTTTTATAAATCTATTGTCAAATATTTGGATGTATGCTTACATACACGTGTGTATGATTAAGTGCATTTTATTTTTACTTTATATAAAAATAAATAAATACTATAAAAAATATAATAAAACAACTAAGGCAATATGTGTACATACAAATAAATATGTATGTGTATCTGCTAGTTAAAAAAATAATAAATAAAGAGAGAAAAATGAGAAAACACTTCCCTCATACATTGTACACACACACGATAGTATCATATGAATAGTATTATATATATGAGGTGTCTTCTTTCATCAGTTGCTTTATCATTCAATATATATATGTATATCTATATATGGGTGTATAGGCGTAAAATAGGTTTAGGTGATGTTCAACTTAGGGCTTGTTTGGAAGTCTAGTTTGAAAACCTAGGTTTGAAACCTAGGTTTTCTCTTTCATACTCTCTTTTTACTACTTTTTTCTCTTTTCTCTTTCTTAGTTTTTCTCTCTTTCTCTTTCTTACTTTCCTTTTTCCTACCACTCTTTCTTACTTTTTTTCCTCGTAATCCGTAAAAGCTATAACTTCCCAAATATAAATCACTTTTCAAAACCTAAGTTTTACCTCAGAATATGTGAAACCTAGGTTTTAAACCTAGTTTCCAAACAAGCCCTTAGTGTCAGAGGTGGTGTGCATTTCAAGTTTCTTATTATTCTTTATTTCATTATTTAAATAATATATATAGCTATAGGTGTGTGTGTATAGCGTGATATTTGTGTGTGCGCGTGGTGCTGATTGTGTGTGTTTATATTAATATATTAAACAATATAAATATATACATATAAATATATAGAAATAATATATTATGTAATATAGATATTATAAATAGGAAATATATACGAAATAAGAAATATATATACGTGAAGTAATATATATTATTATACTCATTTTTATACAACAATAATATATTACACTTAAATTATTTAAATTGAAAATTTATAATAATAATAGTATAAATATTACGACTACCACTTTTATTAATATTATTCCTCTGAAATATAAAAAAACACTAAATAAAATATACTTTTGTATCATATGAATAAATAAGATAGCTTATATATTTGATTAATATTTGGGTGTAAAG
>JANTPZ010100782.1:0-16376 GCA_025593235.1 Vachellia pachyceras
CTTACTTTCTCTACTTTTTCAAAATTTACTATTTTGCCCTTACTTTTGATACTAAAAGACCTTTATGTCCTTGGTCTTTTATTAAATGACGTATGGGTCCCTTCCTATAAGGTTTCCCATCCTCATATTCTTCTAGGGCAAATATACTTAATTTAGGAATTCACACGGAACTCCGTGCTTGAACTTCGGCCCTTAGTCTTTCTTTCTTTTTGAGCTTTCTACTTTTCGTCTCTAATTCATCATCATAATCATCATATTAGCCTTTATTTCATTTAGTATGAAATTATGGATATTACAGCTCTCTCCATGCTCTCAGCCTCCTTCCTCCTCCTCCTTTGAAAATACTCTAATTCAGCATAATAAACCGTCTTGGGTAGGATCCATCAAGCCGGGTCAGGTTATTTTCGTTTTGAGGTAAAAATTCAGGTACTGCGCAACATTCACCGCATCGAACTTCAGGTTTTACCGGGGCGAGCCTCACCCGAGAGTTCTTGCATGGCTGCTTGAACTTTGGCCGTGGCGAATATTGAATTGCGCCATGGCGAACTTCTCCAGAGCTGCTTCCCTTGCCCCTTTGTAAGGAGTTCCTGAAATGAAATAGCAGATATTGACAGTATCATTTGTTCATGATGTAATTTAGGCACAATAAATCATTATTCATGGCATATGTACCCAAAATCACACTAATCCAAATCAATAACTCCTAATCTTACTTAAGCACAAAAAGGTCATGTATGGGCTAAAATTGACTCTAAGACTCTGAAAATTCAAGTGGAAATCTAATACAAATAAAGCTCAATCAAATTCCCCCACACTTAAACCTTTGTACTCCTGGACAAAGCTTCTTCAAAAACTTAAAAACAATAAATGCACTTAGGAAACGTACTCATAGGTCCAGGACTACAGAGCTTAGTAAAAACATTCATCAAGGGATCAGCAATGATAATGGCAAAGACAATTATAAATTAAACCCTAAGAGACTTCAATTCAAGAGACCGAATAAAAAAAGCTTCCTCTCCAAAGGTAGAAGTGTCTCTCTCAGCTCACCAAGCAAGGACAATTTTCGCTCATGGTCTGCTTATTCAAATCTCTACCATAGGCTTGTAATTATTTTACCTCTCTACCACAAGATAAATACAATGTGAATCAAGAGGGCTTAAAGGTTTAAGATGGATAATGGGGTTCTAAAATTAATGGAATGAAATAATGAAGTGAAATGAAATTCTTGAATACACAGCACCGAAAAAAACTATAAATGCTTTTGCAAGACTTAAGAAAAATTTATTTATATATATAATTTTTTACGTATATTTTTTTCTTTTCTTTTCTTTTTTGTTTTTTATAGAAGACTACAGCTGCTCACATACATAACTTCATCAACATATGCTTGCACGTATAAAGATAGATTTTTCAAATGCTAGTTTTCAAGAGTGCATGGTTCAAAGGGGTAGCAAAGGATGAAATATTGAAGGGTTTGTGTTTGGGCTAAACGAAAGGTTTTGAAATGAAGGCCTCTATCCTTTTCACAAAATATTGGATCATAAAGCTTTCATTAAGAATCAAGACAAGTTCTAGAGAGATTATGAATTAAGACAGACCCACTCTAATCAAATGAAATTAGGCCCAATTATCCTCACGACAAGGCTAATGTCTCAATTAAACAGTCTCAAGAACTAAAAACGCAAAGGGTAAATTCACAACTGATCTGCGCTTATCAATTACTTTGATCCTTAGACTCATGCATCAACCTCCCAATGCATTGGCTATGAAAATCACATTTTCATAAGCATTGCTCAGGAATGTTAGAGGCATTAAGGTGAGAGGAACTTTTATTTCAAAAATCTATAACCTAAATGAATTTTGTTTTTTAAATTTCTGCACCAAGGTTTCGCCGCGGCTAACCAATAAGTTGGTCGTAGCGAAACAAACCCGAGAGGTGGTTATGTGTGCATGTGATTTTCGCCGCGGCGCAACCATAAGATGGTCGTGGCGGAAATCACCCGAGAGGCTGAACTACTTATTTAAGGACTTTCACCGCGGCAAAAATGGTCAGAAAGCAAAATTTTAGTTCAATTTCTCTGGAAATTCAATATATATATATTTTTCAAAAAAATTTAAAAGAAACTTGAAAATTTCCAAAGTTTTAAGACAAAAATAGCCCCACATTATGCTTCAAAAAATTTCAGTTGCACGTTAAAATAAAAAATATTACTTGGGAACACTCTAAATCTAAATCTCCCCTCCACACTTAATTCAAACATTATCCTCAATGATTGGAAGGTAAGATTTACAAATCAATGCGCGCAGCATTCGCAAGCAATATCAAATAATCATGCACACATGCAATAAAATTTGGAAAACAACATTAGGAAAAATATCTATATACACATACATACAGCTGCAATGGAAAAATAAATAAAAGCAGCAGAAAACAACTATTTCATATTCCACTTGGCATAAAGAAGACTAGAGATCAAAATGAGGGGGAATTTATTAAATTTATTAACTTCAAACTCTAATTACTCTACTTCCTACTAGATAGTTCCTCTCTCACACTTGAATCATTTATATTCACAACATAATTATTCAAAGCTCAAAGTAAATGATTAAGGAAGTGAAAGGAACAACCTGGGGATAATGGTGGCTTATGAGTTCCATCGGCTTTCCCATGCTCTTCTTTTGATTTTTCATACAGCACATGCATTGGTACAGCCGGTTCAGTTGACACTCCTCTTGAATGCTCTGCAAAATCTATTGAAATACCTCTCCAGAGGTGTCATCATTGTTTATATAGGGAAAGGATTTCTTGCACTCATCGGTTGATCTTACAATTTGTGTGTATGGAAGTGAAAGCATGCTATCTACCGATGCAAAATGAGTGCATTTTTCAATAGTTTCACAGGAGCAAAATGGGTAATCAGGGGGTTTAAGAGGAATTTTCAAATCTTTATCATCAAATGATGCACACGAATAAAGATGTGAACATGATAATTCATTTTCTATTTCAAATTCAGTTCATGCATCATCAACAACAGTATCAAGAGCACTAACGTTCAGCAATGAATAATTCTCATGTGGGTGTTTCATAGCCTCATATATGTTGAAGTTGATCTTACTTTCCCCTACTTCTATCGATATGCTTCCTTCTTTCATGCTAATTAGTAGTCCTCAAGAAGGGTCTACCTAAAATCAAGGTGCACTCACTAATGGATTCTCTAGACATGTCTAGCACATAAAAGTCGGCAGGGAAAACTAAGTCTTTAACTTTTGCAAGAATATCCTCAACAATCCCATCAGGGTACCTAATCGATCTATCTGCTAGTTGGAGTACTACGGATGTGGGCTTCAAGTTCTTGACCCCTAAAGCTTGATAAACCGACTTTGGAGTCATATTAATCGCAGCCCCTAGATCTAACAACGCCTCCCCTATGTTAATTTTTCCTATAGTGCAAGGGATGGTGAAAGATCCTGGGTCTTAACATTTCACAGGAAGTTGTAGTTTGAATAAGGCTGAAACTTTTGAGCTCACTTGGACTTTTTCATTAGGTCTAAATTTCCTTTTATTTGTGCACAATTCCTTCAGATATTTAGCATATTTAAGGACCTTTTTCACTAAATCAAGCAATGGTATGTTCACCTCTACTTTACTGAACAAATCATAAACCTCCTTTTCACTATCCTTTTCAGCAAGCTTTCTATTTATTAAATACGGATTGGGAAAAGGGAGTTCATGAATGTTTACCTCTACCTTTCGACGAGGTTGAACGATGATTGTTTCTTTCCTTGTTCTTACTTGTTGTCCCTTGCTCTAGAACTATTCTTTCTTCTTCTTTTTGTTGTGATGAGGCACTCTCTATTCTCAGTAACAATTCTTCTTTTGTGCTCTCACTCCTCTTCTCTTTTTCAGCAGCTTGTGGAATCTCTTCAAATTGAATTTCTTCTTCTCTTTTTTCATAAGTTTCTTTATCATCAAATCTCACTTGCCTCCCACTTCTCAAGTTAATTACATTTAACCCTTTAGGGTTAATGACAGTATTTGAGGGTATGGAGCCACCACTCCTTGCTTGTTGTTCACTCAAATTGTTGGAAAGTTGAGTGACGAAGGAATTCAAGTTTTTGGCCTTGGTTTCCCACTGCACCATCCTTTTCTCCAGAGAAGCGTATCTTTCATCATTCTTTGAAGAGTCATTCTGAATAAGGGAGGCAAGCGAATTGAATAGGTTGGCGATGGAAGCCTTCTCTTCCTTGAGTAGCACTATCATGTTTTGAAGTAATTGATTCGTGTCCTCCTTTGGTGGTACACTCAATGCTTGATGTGTATTTTGCATGTTGGAGTTTGAAGGTCTAGCTCCTACATTTCTTTGAATTCTCTGGGCATTGGCTTCTTCACCTTTCCCACTGAACTTTGGATTTGATTTCCAACCCTCATTGTAGGTGTGGTAATAGGGATCCCATTTCTGGTTTGGTCTCCCTTAATACATTGCTGAAACTTCTTCGAATCGGCTTGGGCACACACTTGTAATATGCATAACTGACCCACAAGTTTCACAACTCGAAGCAACTAAGTCCATGGATGGCAGTGATCAATTAGCATTTAAATTTTTCAGCTCAGGAGTGATAACAGACAATTGTGATGTGACTTTATGTTCTAAAGAATCTACCTTTGATTCTAGGGTGTCCATTCTTCTGTTATGAGCATTTGAATGTCCAATTTCATGGGCCCTAGTGTCTCTTACACTATATTGTTGATGGTTCAAAGCCATCTTCTTGATAAGCTCCCAAGCTGTTTCGGCAGTTAAATCAATTAATGAACCTCCAGCTGCCGCGTTTAGCATTCCTTTTTCTTGGCTCTTCAATCCATCATAAAAATATTGAACCAGCTGTTCATCCGGTATTTGATGGTGAGGGCATCTTGAAAGAAGGTCTTGAAATCTATTCCAATAATTGTACAACGAATCATCATACTCTTGGCGTACGGAGTAGATTTCTTTCCTCATTGATGAAGTTCTTGATGCTGAAAAACTTTTCCAAAAATGCTTTCCTCAAATTTGCCCAACTTTAATAGGCATTTGCCACATGCCTCGGAAGACTCATGAACCATTCTCTTGCCTTCCCTTCCAACGATAGGTGGAAAACTTTCCACAGCACTTGATCAAGTGAGGCTCCAACAGGTTTCATGTTATGGCAAATCATTGACAATGACTGTGAATGGATATATGGATCCTCTCCTGGCAAGCCATGAAATTTAGGAAGAGAATTAATTAACAAACCCTTAATCTCAAAATTCACATCATAATTTGGGCAAGCAGCAGTAAATGGATCATAATTAACATCAGAGGTCGTGGCTTCTCTTATAGTTCTTCTCCTATTATTTCCATTATTTCCATTATTCTCCCCCATTCTTTCCTCTTCTCCATTTCCTCTGTTACTATTCCCTTGTTGATTTCCATTCATATTTCTGTTTTCTGGGTTTGGTACATTTTCAGCCATGATTTCTCCTAAAGACTCTCCTAATCTATCTAATTGGCCTAAACTAGACTCTCCTACTTCTAAGCCTAAGTCTCTAACTACTTTGCCCTTCTCTTTTCTTTTGTTGGCCCTCCGTCTCTCCCTCAATTTCTCTCAATTTCGGGATCAAAAAATTCAAGTTGACTATTTTTTGGGCATACAAGAGAAAAATTCAAGGTAAGAGCAAAATTAACACAACTCAAAACAAACAACTCAAAAATGAATGAAAAAGGTATGCATGAGTGTATGGTTTTAGTGTATGTATCTGTTGAAATTTAGATGAATGAAGTGAATGAAGTGTGAAAAGTGCAATTTGACCATGGCGAAAGGTACCCGAGAGGGTATCTCTCATTCAGAAATGCAATTTTGGTCACGGCTAAAGTCAAATTTGGTCGCGGCGCAACACACCCGAGAAGAATTTCTCTGTAAAATTTGTTGGAAATTGTGCCCTAGGGCCAATCATTGTACTTTGCACATTGTTTATTTTAATGAATTTTCTCCATTTAATTATTATAAACTTTGCATTTTTATTATGATAATTGCATCCATGGGAAAATTATGAATATTGTTCTATATGTCCCTGGTTAGTTATCTATATGGGAACAAAGATAAAGCAAGACCAGTATGACTTTGATAAGGTATGGAGATACAAGTCAAAGTCAAAGGCACTTGTAAGAGTACAAGGTGCTGGACCGACCTGCTATGAGAAAGCTACATGGATTAAGTCATTATCTTGTCTCACATGTAATCAAGTCACAATGCCCTTCGACCTGAGATCATTATGGATTCCTACATGAGAGTCACTAAGCTTTGACCTAGTTAAAAGTCATCTTTGACCGAGTAATGATAAAGGCTATGATCGGGCTTAGGGGTTTTCATGGGGAGCAATGTGAGTGGTCAAGATGGGATTTGTCCCTCACATTAGTTGAGAGATATTACTGGGCCCCTCGATGAGTGAGTCTGAGAAATGTATGGCCCTGCTATAACGAAAAGGGGTTTTCGTTTCTTTAATCAGACTACTCAGGGATAGAGAAAGTAATGGTCGGGAATAGGAGGATGATGCCATCCATGCCTCATCCTTGACCGAAATATCGTGTGACAAAAGGGACGTGATGTGATTGCATAAAAGGTTACGTCGTGTTAACGATTCCCGTATGATTTGGGTAGTCGTAATGTCTTGCTAGTGACCGCTTGCAACGTGTGGGCTAATGTTAAGTTTCACCCATTGCCAACTTTATATGGGCCTACAGGGTCGCACGCAAGAACAGCCCAACATAAGCTTTATTTCTAGGGTTTATTCAAATTTTAAATATATGTGTATACATGTTGAAATTCAAAATTGCACAATATTATATAAATATATTTGTGTGTGTTAGTTTAATTTATTTGATAAATTAAACAACTAACATTAATTTAATTTATAAGGATAAATTAATTCTGTTGGCTCATTATTTGGATTAATTAAATGGATATGATTTGATCAGATCAATTTAATCCAAATTAAGATTGCAAAATTCAAATTTCATATTTTGAATTTCAAATTTCGAATTTCAAGATTAGATCTTGAATATCCTTTTGAAATTCGAAATTCAAGATTAGATCTAGAATATCTTTTGAATTTTGAATTTCAAGATTAGATCTAGAATATCTTTTGAAATTCGAAATTCAAGATTAGATCTAGAATATCTTTTGATATTTGAATTTCAAGATTAGATCTAGAATATCTTTTGAAATCTGAATTTCAAGATTAGATATAGAATATCATTTTGAAATTAAAAATTTAATTTGTCAAGATTAATAAAAGATTAATCCTTGATTATGATGCAATCTATGAGCTTTTTAAAAATAAGTGCTCGTGGACAGAAGAGGTATCCTATTCTGAGCTTGAATTCATTCTTGAGCCATGAAACCCTAGAGAGAGAGTGAAACAAAGAGGCACTAGCACCCTGCTATTGTTGGAGACTGTTCGCGTGGATGCCGGTAAAAGGAGGCAATTGAAAGAACGTCGGCTCCTCGTGATCGGAAGGATGAACTCAGGATGTTGTGGAATGAACGTGGGACACTGTGGAATCTGAAGAGATCCAGACGCAAAGGAAGAGACGATCTTTAAATGCAAAAGGTAGGCCTTCATCTCCTCAATCTAAACGCCTTTAACAGATCCATATTTAGGATTAGAAAATTTTAAATTCCGCTGCGTGTACGTACTAATTCCAACAAAATTGAGCGTGCGTCGCGGTGAAAAATGAAATTGGTCCCAACGAAAATGTGGATTTTATGCAGAATGCAGCAGAAACAAATGCAATCTACTATGCAATGCTAAGATAATTCATAGGCTAATCCTATACTATGAATAAAGATGCAAAACTAACAAACAAAAACACAATCTAATAGCTATTGGCACTTCGCTTCCCCTGTAATGATGCCAAATTCTTGGTCCGCACTAAGCCACAAATTTTAAACTTAGGTCATTGACTAGCCTTGAAAATGGATCAAGAATATTAATTTTGATTTCCAAGGGTTGTATAGTGACAACCCCAGGGTCGTTCTCTCCGGAAGCGAGAAGGCATACCAATAATTCTTAGCCTGGGTCTGTGCTTGTGATGCAAATGCAATAAGGTTTGATTCAAAATATCCTATGTATTTAAACTAATTACAAAATAAACTTGTTTTTTTTGTATTTTCTTTATCGAAAAGGAAAACAAGGCAGCTATGATAAAGAGAAACGGGTGTACAATGATGAGCACCTCTTGAAAACAAAGTGTTCCATCATAGTTCACAAAGGATGAGGGAAAGTATCAGCTTTCGCACTAAGTTTTCAAAATTATAAACCTCAACAATTTGCATGGGTCCAGAGCGTCATAAGATAATCTCCTTCTAAATCCCCACATGACTTGGTAGGTCCGAAACAACATGAAATGAACTCCATCCCATAAAATCCCTTAAGACCACTTAGTGTGCCTATGGAAATCACAGAGTGATAAAATCAACTCCACACATTGTTAACTCTAAAACCAAGCACAACTAGGATGATAGAAGAGAACAACAAGTTTTCATTGAATAAACAAAATGAACTCCATTATGCTTTGTCAATCACAAAACAACTCAATACACAATAATCAAAGTTTGGCTCAACCGAGACCAAGCATCTACACACAAATTACAAAGCCTAACTCAGAATCCTAGTAATCTATAGTGTAAACACAGATTGAAAGTAAATACTCCCATTTTAGCACTTCGAACTCTGGCTCACTTCATCTTCAAGAGGGAGAGATGTTCAGCTTCACATGGGTGATAGGAATGAGCTTTGAATGGATGATGGGAGCATGATATATGGATGGATAATGAAGAAGTGGTGTGAAATGGTGTTAGTGTGTGAATAGGGTAAATGGAGAATGGGGTTTCTCTCATCCTTTGCTCTCTCCATGCTCTCAACCTCCTTCCTCCTTCTCCTTTCAAACATACCCTAATTCAGCATAATAAACCATCCTGGGTTGAATCCATCAAGCCGGGTTAAGTTCTTTTCCTTCTGAGGAAAAAATTCAGGTACTGCACAATATTCACCGTGGCAAACCTCACCCGAGAGTTCTTGCATGGCTACTTGAACTTTGGCCACGGTGAATATTGAATTGCGCCGCGACGTACTTCTCCAGAGCTGCTTCCCTTGCCCCTTTGTAAGGAGTTCATGAAATAAAATAGCAAATATGAGCAGTATCATTTGCTCATGATGCAATTTAGGCACAATAAATCATTATTCATGGCATATGTATCCAAAATCACACTAATCCAAATCAATAAATCCTAACTCAACTTAAGCACAAAAAGGTCATGTATAGGCTAAAATTGACTCTAAGACTTTGAAAATTCAAGTAGAAAGCTAATACAAATAAAGCTCAATCACTCCGTCAATTCCATAATGGAAGTGAGATAGTGTTATAATGGATGTTAATGTGAAATTGCCAAAATCGATGGATCCTAATCTGATTTGGGTGATAACGGAACAAATGATAGAATCAGTATATTTTCTAGCTATGTAAACAAAGTTAGTCAATAGAGACTAATTTTGCCTCTCGACGATGTATGGAGAGCGTATGTGCTGGAGTTAAAAAGGGACTGGAATGTATGTTTAATATTAGCTGAACGTGATTATAGTAATAGTTATCATTCTAGTATTCAAATGGTGTCCTAAAAGGCCAGTATAACGGGAGATGTAGATCTCCATTATGATGGTTAGAGCTTAAAGTAAGAAGCTCAGTACAAAAGTGTATGAAATTATTCTACCATTTGGCTTCACCCCCAGATCTGAGCTTTGTCCAAGATGCCTTTCATGTTTCCTAGTTAGAGAGGATTGATACTGGATAAAAACTTCATGGGAAACTGAAAAGGACATAAAAGCTAAATACCTGAATATGGTGGTACGAGGTATACAAATTTTAAGGATAAAATTTGTTTTAAAGAGGGGAGAAATGTGATATCCGTCTATTTCGGTACTTTGAAATAAAAGCCAAACTGATAGTTATGAGATAAGATAAGGCCCAGAAATAAAAGTACGCAAAGAGAAGTGGTCAGTGGACCAAAGAAACCTTGCGTAATATCCACCATTTTCTGTAAATTGAAATAGAGGTTTAACCGATAGTTATAAGATAAGATAAAGCCCAGAAATAAAAGTACAAAAAGAGAAGATGTCAATGGACCAAGAGACCTTGGTCAATTTAGGCCTAAGGCTTTGTAATTACTAAGAATGTAAGCCAGGGACATAAATGTCATTAAATATAAAGACCAAGGGCAATATGGTCATTGGATAAAAAAGGCTAAACCAGTAGTCAAAAGTCAAGTTAGAGCCCACGATAGAAAACACGGAAAAAGTTGATGCTGGTGGGCTAAATAAGCCAAAGTCAGACTTGGCTCAGTGGGAGTAATTTTACACAAAAGGTCCCAAAGGTCATTACACAAAAGTAGTGTAAGGATGGGTGACCTACTGGGAAGGACCCAAAGGTCATTACACAAAAGACCAAGGGCGAAAAAGTCAAGGGTAAAATGGGAATTACGAAAAGTTAGACAGTGTAGGGCATTTTGGTCATTAAGAGAAGTGTAAGGGCATTTGGTCATTTAACAAAGTTAAAGTCAAACTCAAAAAGTCAACTGTTGACCAAAATATCAGAAAAATTCACAGATGCCCAAAAGACAGAGTAGAACTCACTGTTTAACTGAGATTTGACAGATTGTCAAAATGCGGCCTAGATCTCTGTTTAAAGAATTTTGAAGGTAAATCGGCCGAAAATAATTATTTGAGGTGTCAAGAGACCTCAATCAGTTGAGTTCAGGGAACAAAAAAATAAAGTGAATTTTATAGTAATTAATAAAATTATTGCCCAATATACGATTTAGGCGAATTTCCGATTTTAAGGAAAAAGACCCGAAAACACCAGAAATATAGTTTTATTCAAAAATTAATTTTAGACAATTCGGAGGGCAATTTGATGAAAGGAAAAGGGATAGAGTATTAATGAAAATTATAGAAATTTTAAATGCCCGAAGTTAATTGCTTGTCAGAAATACGTTTTTTAGGGATTTTCGACAGGATAAAATTACCCTGTTATTTTTGGACGAATTTCAAGGGCATTTTTGGATAAATATTTCACCATATTAGTAGATGAATTATGGAGATTAAAAGAGGGATAAAAAATCTCCAGAAAAGTGGAAAAAGATTTACTGGAATTAAGTTACTTTTATCGGTGAAAGTTGTAATCAGTAGAAGTAACTGAATGGCAACCGGTTTGGTTAGTGTAATCAAGGTTCCTAACCAGATTTTTAATCCATGTGCAGAAAATAATTACTACTTTATGAGAGCCAATTGGAAGCAAGCACATGATTGTGTGTTGGTTAATCTTAGAACTTTAGATCAAGCTAGTAAATCAAGACTAAATCTCCACCTTCCATTACAATTAAGAGGTATTTTTAAGGCAGCTTTTTTGCTCTCTCTTTAGACATTCTTCACGTCATTTTGCAGCTGGAAAAGTGAAGAGGATACTCCTTTTCATGGAAGCAAGAAGAGATAAGTTTCAAGAACTCACAAGGTAAGAGACTAAAGCACCCAAACCTATACATATTCTTGCTCCTTGAGATCTCCTCTACAACTTCCATGGATTGGAATTTTGATTAAGTCTCTCTTTCTCAAGTTTGATACTTAGGGTTCTTGAGAGCAAAAGTTAGAAAGAGAGGGATTTAGAACTTATGGTTGGTTGTAAAAGACTCCTTGTGTTGTAAGGAGTGTTTTGGAGTATACGTTGTGGTTGTTTGGCTCTTGTTTGTGGATTTTGTAAATTTTGGGACAATCAACCCTAAGGGGAGATGCTAACCAAATTTTTATTTGAGGTAGAAAATTTGAATTCAAGCTTTACAATCCATGGAAATGAGTTTGAGATCAAGAATATGGTGGTATATAAGTTGAAAGTTTGAAAAATCATGTTTTAGCAATTTTCGTGCAAATCTGGAAAGTGCAGGAAGGAGTGAGTTTTTGATGACTTTAATGCTTCCATAGGATTTAAAATGAGAAGTTGTGTAGGGGTAAAGTGAGACAAGGAATTAGGAAGCATTAAAAATCAATATGACAAGTTAAAACCAGCTAAGAAGCAAGAAAGTTCAAGAGGAAGTTTACTAGAGTTTTAAATTGATTCTTGCCTTGAAATGGCTTATGTTTAATGGCCATGATGTTGTGAATTATGTAGGCAAGAGTTTGGTGCAAGGAATTAATTTCTCATGTGATCAAGAAAGCATCAAAGTTAAGGGAAAGATTAAGAGCTAAAGGTAGTAAAACTCTCTAACCTTAAGCTAAATTGCTTTGAAAATGTGTATGAATTTAAGCATGACTTGTATTGAAAATTTATGATGATTGAAAGTGTTAATATGTGCTTTTGTGTGCTATGGTCATATGCATCTAATTGTTACATGTTGCACTTTTATGAATTCACACTTATATTGAAAGTTGTCATGCAATTTTATAAAGTGTGTCAGAAAGTTTTGCTATTGGGATTTCCAAAAATTTCATTATCCCCCACTAACCATTTTAGGTGGAAGCTCAAGAAAGGGTAAGAGCAAAGGGATTAATGATTCAAGAAGGGATAATATTGTGCTTTTATGTATTACATTTATCTGTGATGTTTGAAATTATGTTTAAATGTTGTTGTAATTATGTAAACTAAACTCCTACAAGTATGATAGCTATGTTGGGATTAGTACATACACGTAGTAGAATTTAAAATTTTCTAATCCCAAATATGTCAAAGGCGTTTAGATCGAGGTTATGAAGGTGTACCTTTTACGTTTCAAGATCATCTCTTCCATTGCATCTGGATCTCTTCAGATTCCACAACGTCCCGCATTCTTACTTTCGATCACGAGGATCCGATGTTCTTTCAATCGCCTCCCTCTACCGGTATCCACGCGAACAGTCTCCAACAATAGCAGTGTGCTAGTGCCTCTTTGTTTCACTCTCTCTCTCTAGGGTTTCGTGGCTCAAGAACGAATTCGAATACCAAATGGGATGCCTCTTCCGTTCACGAGCACTTATATTTATAAAGCTCATAGAGTGCATCATAATAAAGGATTAATCTTTTATTAATCTTGAAAAATTTGAATTTTAATTTCAAAAGGATATTCTAGATCTAATCTTGAATTTCGAATTTCAAAAGATATTCTAGATCTAATCTTGAATTTTGAATTTCAAAAGAATATTCCAGATATAATCTAAAAGATATTCTAGATCTAATCTTGAAATTCGGATTTCAAAAGACATTCTAGATCTAATCTTGAATTTTGAATTTCAAAAGAATATTCTAGACCTATTCTTGAACTTCAAATTTCAAAAGATATTCTAGATCTAATCTTGAATTTCGAATTTCAAAAGGATATTTAAGATCTAATCTTGAAATTCGAAATTTGAAATTCAAAATATGAAATTCAAATTTTGCAATCTTAATTTGGATTAAATTGATCTGATCAAATCATATCCATTTAATTAATCTAAATAATGATCCAACAGAATTAATTTATCCTTATAAATTAAATTGATGTTAGTTATTTAATTTATCAAATAAATTAAACTAACACACACAAATATTATTTATATAATATTGTGCAATTTCGAATTTCAACATATATACACATATTTAAAATTTGAAAAAACCCTAGAAATAAAGCTTATGTTGGGCTGTTCTTGCTAGCAACCCTGTATGCCCATATAAAGTTGGCAGTGGGCTAAACTCAACATTAGCCCACAAGTCGCAAGTGGTCTCTAGCAAGACATTACGACTATCCACATCATACGGGGATCTTTAACACGACGCAACCTTTTATGTAAACATATCACATCCCTTTTGTCAAGTGATATTTCGGTCAAGGATGAGGCATGGATGATGTCATCCTCCTATTCCCGACCATTACTTTCTCGATCCCTGAGTAGTCTGATTAAAGAAATGAAAACCCCTTTTCGTTACAGTATGGCCATACACTTCTCAGACTCACTCATCGAGGGGCCCAGTAATATCTCTCAACTAATGTGAGAGACAAATCCCATCTTGACCACTCACATTCCTCCATATGAAAACCCCTAAGCCCGATCATAGCCTTTATCATCACCCAGTCAAAGATGACTTTTGACTAAGTCAAAGCTTAGCGACTTTCATGTAGGAATCCATGATGATCTCAGGTCAAAGGGCATTGTAACATGATTACATATAAGATAAGCTAATGACTTAATCCATGTAGCTTTCTCATAGCGGGTCGGTTCAATACCTTGTACTCTTACAAGTGTCTATGACTTTGACTTGTATCTCCATACCTTAACAAAGTCATACTGGTCTTGCTTCATCTTTGTTCACACATAGATAACTGACCAGGGTCATTTAAATACAATATTCATAATTCGCCCATGGATGCAATTATCATAATAAACACGCAAAGTTTATGATAATTAAATGGAGAAAATTCATTAAAATAAATAATGTGCAAAGTACAATGATTGGCCCAGGGCACAATTTCCAACAAGATAAGGAGTAGTGGAAGCCTGCTTTAATTAATTCTAAATGCATGAATAACCATGATCAAATGAAGTCTAAAAGTGGGCATGCATAAGTATGAGAAAAATAAATGGTAAGTTTGAGATAAAGGTGGTTAGAAAGTTAGTCAAACCCTGTACTTTGGCTTGATGTGAAATAGGGTAAATGACGTCCAAATGAGTTGAATTTTTCCAGAAAATTATTTCACATTGCAAGATTTAAAATAAGCCAAAGAACACTGGATTTGGAGTTTTGTACGAAAAGTTATGATGTTCCAAATTTGGTGAAAATAACAAAAAACCCTAGGAAAATGGACAATTACCAAATGAACAGTGCAACTTTGTGTAATAAACTGTATCAATTGGGCAAGTTTCTGACCCAATGACTATTTCCCCCCATAAAGGATTTTGTAAGCTTCAAATAGAAATTGGGACCACTTAATTTTGATTTTTCTAGAATTAGTTATGAACTTTCAAAGTTAGGCCAAAATTATGTGAATAGTAACTTTTAACAGTCAATTTTTCAGATTTGATTTCTTTTGACTCTATAAGCTATTCAATGCCCAAGAATGGTTCCATAATGATATAAAATGAAGCTAAGGGTGTTAGTTAAGGTGTTTTACATTGATTGGTATTAGAGGAAATGTTTAGGATTTGATTTGATTTGTAATGCAATATATGCATTATTATTTATTAAGTTGTGCATTGTTAAATGATATGTTGTGCACTAGTATTCAACATGCAATGCTTGGTTATATTATATGCGAAGTGTTATGGTATATGTTGGTTGCTTCTTATGATGATATGCTAGTGAGTTATGTTCAATATCCATGAGTTTATTAATACATGTGACTAGCTAAACATGAAAAGTCAACTATACCATTGAAGTGTCCGAAAAAGAGAAGGAGCTAGCATAAAAACTACTAGAATGTGTAGGGGATAATGGATATGAAGATACAATATTGGATAGGATTGTTTCTCTACAGCACATAAGAGATGCTAACACCCGAGGACTCTAAGAGTACACCACTCTACATGGACGAGGGTCTCAGTTAGCATATATTCAGATGGGCTAGAGAGGCATATAAGCTGGATCAGATTGTCCAGAACCTGTAAGCCCAGTAGAGATACCGGTACTGAAGGAAAAGCTCCCAGTAGAAGAAGAGGACCCAAAAATGGAAGAGAACCTCAGATAAACTTCATCTGGATCAGGATCTACTATGATAGTATCATCTCGAGGTTCAAGTGAGATGTAAAGGCAACCAAAAGATCAAAGTTTAAACTACAGATTTTATCCAGAGGAGATGTTTATGGGAATCTCAAACACCAAAATTTGACTTTGCCTAACTAGAACTTCATCTTTCAAAACAGTATGAAGGTTATACTGAGCTTACTGATCTTAAATTAGTAACTCCTAAATTAGACTCCTAAATTTTATACAATAACTCCTAATACCATAAACATCAGTAACTCCTAATCTTTCATTTTCAAACTTCATCTTTTTGAAACCCTAACTCCTAATCCTTTTTGAACCATATTTGATCATTCATTTAGGAGTTCTTAGCTATCATATAACATCCATACATGCATGGGCTCATTAGACATATTACATTGCATACATACATTCCAAGGTTGTCCACATAATTACAACATAATCTCATGTGAATATCCATGCACAATTTCTTGCTTCATGCATCAAAACTTTCTCCTTAAACTTAATGCACTTGTACCTAAAATTGTTAATGGGGGAGGGTGAGATTCGAGGAATCCCAGTAGTAAACATTACAAACAATGCATGTAGGATGAATGCTAGTGC
>JANTPZ010100786.1:0-13505 GCA_025593235.1 Vachellia pachyceras
AGATTCCTGATATCCTTCCCAACCAATGATGCAAACTGTCCATAGTCTCTTCGGGCGAAAGATGTGAAGTTATTGGGCTTGCTCACAATGGCTCTTGTATAGATGTACCAGAGAATCCTATTTTCCTCAGACATTACGCTTGGCTTGAAATTTAGGCCTTTAGGATCGCCCTCTGGCTTTAAGATAGCCAAAATTTCACCCACTTTCCTATCCACAAAAGCATCTACAGGTGGCTCCACTATTCCTAGCCATTTATTTATTTTCTTGGCTGAGTTTTCAAAGTGTTTTCCCCTGACCCAACTTTCTAGCCTATGCTTAACTACTTCACCCTCATCGTCCACAACATCAACAGGTTTCAAGTTGTAGTAGAAGGTTCTAACAAGAATTGAACTGTATGAAAGGTGACTCCCAATCCATGGTGAATATTGACTTAGATACTGATTAAGATCTATCTTTAATTCATTTTTCAAATGATTTAAGTCAAAGTAGATGGCATGGCACATTTTCCATTTAGCAAAGTGAGCATTGAATCGCTCAATGTCATTAGGTTGAGCAGCAACAGATACATACCCTTTAGGAGGCTGTAAGTCTTCGGCTGTTGCATCGGATGGAACTGAAGCTTGTGTTTGTGAGGGGTCGTCCTCAGATGCAAGTGATGGAGGAATTTGCTGTGACTCCTCCTTGTTCCCTTGTCCAGTGGCTCGTTTCCTTCATTTAAAAGGAAGCTTGGCAGGAGCGGGTCGCTTCTTGGAAATTCTCTGTGTCTTCTCCTCCTCACTGAGATTAAGAGTTTGACGCACCACTTTCTCTGCTTCAACTTCTTCCTGGTTGCGTTCCTTAACAATGAATTGGTCGGCATCATGTTCGGATGAGTTTTCAGTAGAAACATCGATAACCGTCTTCCCTTTCCTTATTGCTTTTGATGCAGGAACATCTTCTCGCACTATTGGACGATAAGGCCTACTCCGGCGAGAGCTTCGTCGTGGCTTCGTGGTTGGAGCTTAAGAGCTTGACGGTTTTGTTGGCATTTTCATTCGCACCATTTGCGATAGTAAGGGGTTCACAGCTTATAAACAAGTAACTGCACCGAATATCAAACGTTGTTAAGGGCTTGGTCGCATTGATCCATCGCCACGGTAGCCGTTGAGAAGTAACTGCAAATGGCCTACAACTAGCTTATCGGGAAGGGTCATCGGGATATGAAGGGGTGTCAGCTGATATAGCCGTTACTGTAAACATTCATTGCGATGAAAAAGGGGCATTAGAATGGTCTGTGCATATCACAATGCAAATATTCAGCGATTTGAGGAATTCAAAGGAGATTGATGGAATTAGGGTTGTAGGGGAGTGTATGGAGTTAAATCCCAAGCGATGGAGACAATTTTGTGCGTGTTCAAAACCTTATATTGGGTGAAGATGAAGGCTTTCATTCGAATGAAACTTGACTCACAAGTTTCATTCGAATGAAAGCCTTCATCTTCACCGTATCTTCACCACATCCGAATGAGTTTGAAATTTGTAATCATCTCATTCGAATGAGTTTTTGGCTCATTCGAATGACAGACTTAAATTTCACAAATCTCCAGATTTTTTGGGAGTCATTCGAATGAGACAATTTTTCATTCGAATGAAAGCCTTCATCTTCAACGTATCTTCACCACATCTAAATGAGTTTGAAATTTTTAATTCTCTAATTTGAATGATCCAATTTTTCATTCGAATGAAAGCCTTCATCTTCACCATATCTTCACCACATTTGAATGAATATTCAAATTTTTTAGCCTCTCATTCGAATGCGTGTTTGGATCATTCGAATGATAGCCTTAAATGTCACCAATCTTCACATATTTCAGGGTGTCATTCGAATGAGCCTACTTTTTCATTCGAATGAGATCCTTCATCTTCACCATATCTTCACCACATTCGAATGCATATTCAAATTTTTTTAGCCTCTCATTTGAATACGTGTTTGGCTCATTCGAATGATAGCCTTAAATGTCACCAATCTTCACATATTTCAGGGTGTCATTCAAATGAGCCTACTTTTTCATTCGAATGAGATCCTTCATCTTCATCATATCTTCACCATATTTGAATGCATATTCAAATTTTTTAGCCTTTCATTCGAATGCGTGTTTGGCTCATTCGAATGACAGCCTTAAATGTCACCAATCTTCACATATTTTAGGGTGTCATTCGAATGAGCCTACTTTTTCATCCGAATGAGATCCTTCATCTTCACCATATCTTCACCACATTTGAATGCATAATTTTACCTTCAATTTGCAAGGATCCCAAGGCTCATTCGAATGAGATTCTCATCTGACACCTATATTCATTCCAATATAAATTGAAACTTCATAAAAACATTCCCTCTCATTGTTAACATGTGAGGCATTGTTATGCTATCAATCCAAAATATTACACACGCAAGTTATAGCTGTGATCACAACATAGTAACTTTACTGATACATCCAAAATATTAACTGTACTGATACACAATATTGGTGAAACTTTATGCCATGTTAGTTCCCTATCATAATTGACATGGTCAAAGTTTGCACAACCATAACTAACCTATTAGTATACAAGGTATAACAAAATATATGCAGCATCCACACTGAGTATATTACCACAAAATATATTCATCAAAATATATCTAACTACTTTCCAAGTAAACTGCGTATCCAAGATGGTTTGAAAGCTGCTGGAATCTTGTCAAATGCATTCAACAAGCTTTCAGACTCCACAATCTTTATGTGTGCTGCATTAAGCTCTTAGATATTGAGACCTTCTGCATTCATTAAATCTATGTAGAGATCAGCAGCCTTGGCTTCCATCTTGGCCTGGTGAGCTTGTCGCGACATACGATTGCCAAGGTTATCAAACACTTGGACAATTGTCTGGTCCAATGCAGTCACAGTTTCACACAACATGTTAACCAACACGTCAGTATTAGTTGTCATACGTCGCTTCCTGGAGGATGATGACACCTCAGTAGTAGTACCAGCTGTGGTTGTAGCAACAATTGTGTCATGGCCAGCTTGTGAGAGGTCAATGTCATCAGCAGCAGCATCCATTTATGGGGAATCAGGAGTCTCAGTTTCTTCTTCAAGAATTTCTTCTTCCATTGTAGCTGGCGTATTGCAGAATTCACCAACAACACAATCTTTAGACCATACGAAGCATAAGTCCTGAAAATGAGGTAAAGACTTGTTTCTGAATGCAGCTGCTTTCTTGTGCACCTGCCACATAAAACTTCCCAATACTTATAGTACCATAATTATGGACAATCAACACAACATAAATAAAGAAAATGTCACACATATACCTTAATATATTCATCCCACACATCCTTCTCAGCCACCACAAGCTGCTTTTCTGCATCCCAACCAAAGCCAGATGTGTTGGTTCTGTATACCATGTCATACACTATCTGCCATGACAGCTTCATTATTTTTATCCGGACAAGATGTGAGGGTTGTCTTTTATGCCACAACCACGTGCTCTATCCTCCATCATAGATTCAAGTTTTTTAGCATACCCTGGCTTGAATCCGTTGTCTGCCATGAACTTCTGATCTGTTCTAAGTTCTACCAGACACTGAACAAGCAATTTATCTTCACCTGGGCTCCATACGTGAAACTTAACTTTCCCAGCATCCTCCATTCTAGCCCTCACCATAAGAAAATCATTGAAGTGAAAAACAAATATAAATCTAAAACTCCATTATAACAATTGCATAACAAATATATTATCACAAATGACACTCAACTCTATTTATAAATCACAAATAGCAATGTCATTTCATTACAGTGAACTTAAAAATTAGTATAATGCACAAATCCTCAACAAATACTACAACATTCAAATTCAATCTGTATCCCTCTGTGCCATGTATGCATTGAACATATCATTTGCCAATCCATCCCTATAGTTGTTCCAACTAGTTGAAGTCTCCATTGTTCCTGTGGGTGTATTTTCATGTCTTGGATTAGTGGGTTCAAATGATTCAAGTTGTTCATCTAATGGATCACCCATATTCTCTCGCCAAATGACGTTATGAAGCAAACAACATGCAACAATATATCTATTCTGAATCTTCACCGGGTAATGTGAAGCACTTCGAAGAATGGACCATCGGTTTTTGAGTGTGCCAAAGCATCTTTCAATAATGTTACGCACAGCTGAATGACGCATATTGAAGTATTCATAGGGGTTTTCGGGTTGGTGTCCTTGTCTCCACTCATTCAAGTGGTAACGTTGGCCTCGGTATGGGGCAAGAAACCCTTCACAGTTACTATAACCCCCATCAACTAAGTAGTAATTTCCTGAAAAAACAAATTATATTTAGCCCTATTAATTTTATTCAGTTAACCACAACATAAACTAACCATTACTAATCGCACTAATACACCTAATGGTACTCTTAGCCATGTCTTCTCCGTAAAGCATCCCTCAGAACTCGGCTATCAGAAGCTGAGCCTTCCCATCCAGGCATCACAAATATGAATTGTGCATCTAGAAAACATACACCTAACACATTGGTAGTTATATCTCCTTTTCGATTTTGGTATCTACCCTTGTATACTGCATGTACTTGTACACGTATGTGAGTGCCATCTAGTGCACCCAAACACCCCTACATCAACACAACTATATCAGTACATATTTACACTTCACAATTTGCAAACCACAAAAACACAATTCATTACCTTAAACCACTTCCAACTGCCATCCGTTGAATCCTCTGTAATTGGCTCTGGTGTTTTCAGTAGCTTAGATTGTAGTTTCAAAGTGGCATTTAAAACTTGATTAAAGTATCTGCTCACTGTTTCACCAGATCTTCCAAACGCAAATTGTATGACTCTGTTTTTCACGTGATGAGCTAAAATGTGCAAAAACAATGCTACTTGCTCATCCACCAATAGATGCCTTGTTGGTTTCAAGCCACCAATTGTGTCTAACATATGACACAGTCGATCAAATGTGGGCTGATACATCCTAATTTGGTTGAAGCAAGTAGGATCACTACTATAGATCATAGCTCTTGATTTCAAAGGAGCAGGTGATGCATATGTTTTGCAGAATTCATTCAAAGGAGCAGGTGATGCAAACCTTTTCCAGAATTTCTTTGGGAATTGATTTCAAATCACAGCGCCTTGCCTTGCCTTTCTGTTGCTTATCTTCTTGCTCTAACCAGCTCGTAGCTCCTTCTGTTGTTTTGCATATGTTTCCACGGCAGAAGCATTATATTTCCAATGTTTTAGGAAGGGCAAATCCGTATTTATGAGCCTTTGAATTTCACTTCCCACCATTTCGATTTTCCCGCGGACGCTGGAAAATGGGTTCCCGCGGGAACCCATTTTCCATTTGAATCTTTGAACCAAACGCCCGCCGCCACTAGAAAATTTAAATTTTCCTATTCCATCGCTTGATTTGCAGCGAACCAAACGGGCCCTTAGTGAAAGTAGAAATGGAAGAAGAAAATGAATGTATTATCATAAACTCTTTTGGTTTACAACACTAATCTACCCCTCTTTTAAGGGTGATGAACTAATATCATTTTGGGACTCTTGAAGTAGGAGATCCTTGTTATCCTCCCATTCTCTACACATTGGTGGGGATTCTTCATCCTCTCACTCTTTGGTGATGATTATACAATCACACACTCAAATCATTACATTATGATCCTTTATATAGATTTTGGGTCATTAACTAAGTGATTAACACTAATCACTTTAACTAACTCATACTTCCAACACCCCCGCTCAAGTTGACACCCCTTAACTTTAGGTGCTCAACTTGTCAATACAAAGAATTACAAGGGAGTTAGGTGAGTTAAACTACAAAATTGTGATTCACACAAACAATACAAACATTTTTTTATAATCTTATTCTCAATAATAAACTGTTTCCTCAACTTCTAGAACTGCATCATTACTGAAAATTTTAAGCTTCAACTCTTAAGCCATGTCCATTGTTCTCTCTGCTGCTTCTTCTCTTCCATTTTTTTTTCTTTCTCGTTCTCCTTCTAGTATAGTCACCATACGCCCTTTATGATATGGTTCTTGTATGACCACCTAAACAGAGGAAGAACAAAAGAACCTCCAAAATGTTGCTGCAACAAGATAATGACACCAAACATAAGACCTGCCAAAGGAATAACAATGTCCCAACGCTGTTACTAGGTTGGTTTTCTTCGATCATCATGGCCAATGTGAGGCAGGCTATTCCAACGATTCGAAGGTTCCTTTTGGTTTTGAAGTATATCCTTTGCTAAGGAATCGATCAAGTATGCTTACTCCAAGAAACATCGTCTCTTGCCGAAGCTCTTTTTTTTACAAGATTACTCAATGATCCAGTGGACCATTTGTGAGTGTTGCTGAAGAACTAGCTTGCCTATTCGATGGTGTTGGAACAGTACATCTCTGGTCATTCTTCAAGATTTCGCTTCTTACAACATCATCAACCATAGGATTCTCAACCTATATGAATCATATTTACCTTCTTCTTCATAAAGACACTTCATTACCAGAAGAATTCTGCATCCAAATGGCTATCCCAGACAACATGTTCCCCTTCTTTCTCAATCTCCCAGACGTCTTGAACAATTGGAAAGGATGAGAAGGAAGGAAGCTACCATAGATGATTGGGAATCGGAGCAAACCAGGATGGCATTACAAATATCTCTGGAACAAACACTTGGAGTTGCAGGGGTTTCGCTTGTCACCAACAAATGGAACTTTCTTGGTTTCCTCTGACCAAACAATAGTGTCGCTGCATTATGTCATCATCCAAAATCCCAATTCCGAATCTAAAAAAAATCCAAATAAAGTGCTGAAGAAATCCATTTCAAATAATCTTGTGCCGCCAACAAACTCATCTTTCTTGATCTCCCCCTTTTCTTACTGAACTCTTGCTATCTTGATATCGGCGACAGAGGGGCTTCTTCTTTGTCCGACTCAAAACTGCCATCTTCTTCTTTCTTGATGGTTGGAATCTGATCTTTTATGGAGAACTGCCACCATTGTGAATCTGACGATTTTCTTGAAGCTTTCAGTTGTTTATATTCAAGAAGTAAGCGATCGACACCAATCAAGCAAAATTCAATGAGTTTGCAGCAGGAAGCTTCGATGGCGGCAAACCAAGAAATCTTGGCTCCATTTCAAGAACACTTCAGAATGCTGAGTTGAAGCAAGAAACAACCGAACAAGAAAACAATGTAGGCCCATTAAACAGCATACTCTTGATACCATGTTGAACATTAGTGAAAATATAAATGGAAGAAGAAAATGAATGTATTATCATAAACCCTTTTGGTTTACAACACTAATCTACCCTCTTTTGAGGGTGATGAACTAACCCCATTTTGGGGACTCTTGAAGTGAGAGATCCTTGTTATCATCCCCTTCTCTACACATTGGTGGGTATTCTTCATCCTCTCACTCTTTGGTGATGATTATGCAACCTCACACTCAAATCATTACATTATGACTATTATATAGATTTTTGGGTCATTAACTAACTAAGTGATTAACACTAATCACTTTAACTAACTCATACTTCCAACATTCTTACTCATTGCAATCGTGGTTTGTCTCCTGCTTACCTCTCTCCTTTCTTTTGTGTTTGTATGTGATTTTTTTCCACTATATTACAAATCGAGATAAAACTTATCTCTCACATATTTATCTTGACTTGAGTAAAAGTATTCCTCCACCAATTTCCTAAATAGGCATGGGTCAATAACATCAAAGAAATGTTGTTATGGGATGTGTTTGAGACAGCGGTGGTTAGCATAAAAGTCACGTTGAAAGGAAAAAGTCACGATGAGAAAATGAGCCATTTTAAAGTAGAAAGGCCTTATTGGCTAAAAGTTGTTTCGCCGTAGAAGCTAGTTTAAGGTGCTTCTTCTATCACGATGAGAAAAGGATGAGGAAGGAAAAGAAAAAAGAAAAAGGAGAGTCCTTTATTTAATTTTAGGGAAAATTGCCCAGAGGTTCCAAGTAATCGAATTAATCATAAAATGGTCCCCAAGATTAAAAAATTACTATGAGGTCCTAGGAGTAGCTACTGAGGTTATCATTAACAACCTCATCAGCCTTCATTAACAACCTCAGTAGCTACTCTTGGGACCTTATTGTAATTTTTTGAATTTTGGGATCATTTTGTGGTTAATTCTGTTACTTGGGACCTCTAGGTAATTTTCCTTTAATTTTATTTTATCTTAAAATTATCATAATTTGCATGGGTTATTACCTTGTGTTTTTAACATAAGAGTCATTTAACTTTTTAGTAAGTTTAAAAAATATAAATAAATCATTTAATTATAAAAATTCTATGATGAAATAATTATATGTAGCAATAGTTTATAGGGTAATCAAATTTGTTTGGAGGAAAAAAAGATAAATAGATCAAATAATTAGTTTTATCATATAATATGGCTACATTTTTAGTTTCATCATCTTCCCTAAAATTGTCACAATATATAAAATAACATATGTGTGTGTGTGAATATGTGTTATTTAATGAGATTCATGTCATTTTAAACTATTTTCTACAAAAATTAACTTCTCAAACATTTATCTAAACTAATTTTCCTTTTCACAAAAAGTCATTTTTGTTACTTATTATCTAAATATAAAATCAAATTATATAAAGTCATTTATACCTCATTTGTACTTTTTGAAAGTCATTCTATAAAAAAAGTTCCTTCCACCACTCTTATGAATGTGTTTGGGAATCATTTTGAAGCTCATAAAATGCATTCTTCACCCAAGCCAAAATGCATTTTCCATTACCAGCTACGTGTTTGGAAGAGACGGAAACCAAAATGCATTGTGGTGTTAAAATGTGTTTTGATGATAAGTAGAAAAAAGCTTATTTTACACAAAGCGTTTAGCATTTTACGATGATGGCATTCCAAATTATGACCTAAACATGAAAATTACAAATCGCGACCTGATACATTCTGACTACTTTATTATTTTATTTTTTTCTTAATTTTATCACACTATATAAAATAATAAATAAGTATTATTTAATGAGATTCATTTTCTTTTAAATCACTTTATACTATAAATCACTTTTATAATGTTTATTCAAACAAGTTTTCATTTTTTTTAAAATGCATTATGGACAAAAGTCATTTTCCAAAATGCATTCTAAACAAAAGCTACTTATTCCAACAGTTATCCAAACCAGCTAATGATATATTTAATGGTCTTGATATTTTTACTCTTATTTTAAAAGTTCATGATGGCTATTTTTATACGAAAATAAAAAAACGTTTTATTTTTGCACTTTCTACTAGGAGTGAGCAAAAAAGACCGTCCCGCCCGCTCCCCGCTTAAAAAACCCGTTAAACCCCGCCCATTTTGAACCCGTGACGGGGGGTACAAAGCGGGCGGGTTTGCTATTAAATGGGGCGGGGTACGGGTTACCCCACGGGGTACTCGGCCCCGCCCAGTAGGGGTTTTATATATTAAAAAAAGCATGTGATAGTGTCATGTGTGTGTCATTGTTTGTTCAGAGCACATGGAGTTGGGGGTTGGGGCATCGTCTCACACACATCACACACTCACACTCACTCCAATCTCCAGAAGCGTCTCTCAGACTCTCACTCGTCTCTACTCTCTCACTCTCAGTCTCTGATCTCTCACTCTCTTCACTCTCCACTCTCTAATCGCCCGTCGATGTCGCCTCCCTCACCGCCAAGTTTCCGTCGCACTCTTTCTCTCCATCGCCAAGCTCTCCATCGCATCGCATCGCACGATCGCATACTTATGCTGCAGCTTCAAGTCTCTCCGGCGGCAACCGCAAGGAAGCAACAATGTCTTCGATGGCCGTTGGAGCTTCAGATCTGAAAGAAAGGTCAAGATTTGTGAACCCTTATGCGGCGGCGACTCCTTGTGCGACGGTCCATCGCATCGCACGATCTACATCTTTTCTAATGGCCGTCGCCCGTCGGAGCTTCAAATCTATATCTTTGTTGTTTGTGTACTCCGGCATGTGTTGTTTTTGTTGTCTCTTATTGTTTTTGTTCCTGTTCTCCTTGGAAAAAGTTGGAATAATTGCTGCTTGCTGTTTGGGTATGGCCATCGCTACTTGCTGCTTGTTTAGTTGTTTTTGTTCTCTTCTTGATCTCTCCTTGGCTGTTGGCTGACCTATATTTACAACTCCATCTTTTGTTCATCCGTCTTGCTTTGGGGGTGGCTGTTTGGGTACGGGTAGCCCGTTACCCGCAATAACCTGCCTGTTTAGACCCGTACCCGTGAGTACGGGTCTAAACGGGTTATAGCACGGGTACGGAGTGCCCGTACCCACGGAACTCCTCACGGGCGGGATGCGGGTTGTCCCACGGGGTAGCCCCGTCCGCCCAATGCACAGCCCTACTTTCTACAAAAGTTCATATGCACATTTACCATTTACCCTTTGATTATACTAATTAACATAATGCGACTACAATGCTATTTAAGAATTAAATCTGACATTAAGGGACTAAGGTGGTGTCTGAACACGTAGGGATTAGACATGCTGGCCAACAGGAATTAGCCACGTCAGAATCAAGAACACCTGTACCCCCAAAATTGGGATTTTGGAGACTCATGCAAATCGTAATTTCCGCAAGCGACATGCGAAATTACTAGAAAAGCCCGAAGCAAAGAAACCATGAAGACCACCCGATTCAAGGAAAAACGATAAAATTGTCATCAAAATAGAAGGTTATGTTAGTAAATCAGTGTCAGCCTGGAATTTGTCTTTTCCACCTCCTGGTTCAATTTCAAAGATTTTCATTAAAACCGTCTTTAATACACATTTCTACAACTACCAGGAAGACGAATCAGTGCAATCCCGGGAAAGAACCTTGTTTCTACCCCAAAGAAACGATTTCTTGAAGCTGGATCTGGTCCTTTAATGGACGCATCTGGAAATTCCGAAAGCAAATCGCAGAAAACTTGAGCGATTATCAACTCTCTCTTTCTCTCTGGTGTCAAGTTCAACGTATTTCTCGTGTCTAGGCAATGGCTGCACCGTTTTTCTCGACGCCTTTTCAGCCTTACGTTTATCAGGTATTGGCATCACTTATGGCGCTGGACGATGCAAACTCTTTTAGCTTCAATTGTTTGCTTTCTCCTAGTCAATGATAACTTAGGTTAATTCGAATTCCTAGTTGATATATTTGCTACATTGATGAGTTGCCGACCAGCCTGATGAGTATAGAAATTGAGTTGTTTGAGTAGGGTGATCCGGTTTTTTGTTAAGGTTATGTAACCTAGGTTGTTGTTGGGGGGTTTGTATGATGGAGTGGCTTTACCGAATGATCGGCAGCAATGGGAGTTAAAAGAGACAAGCTGACTAGTGATTGACTTATTGTAAATATCACAAATCTCGGTGCAGGAAACCTTTTGCAGTGTTCTTCCTCATTTTAGTATTATGCTGAATGATTCTGTTGACTTGTTACACACCAATTTCTGGAAAAAAAATAATTGCAAAACATTGCTTGACATTCTTCAGATGATTTTGCTCTTATCTAGGCTTCTTCATAGACTCATGGTGGATTTAATGTTATTTTGTTATTTTGTTATTTAGAGTCCGCAAGATTCAATTACACCTTTTCAGATTTTAGGGGGAGAAGCTCAGGTGGTTCAGGTGAGTGTATGACCATCTTAGCTTTAAGATGTCAATATCTATCTTTGTTATCTATTTAAAATATTCTTAAGCTGTTTTGGCTGTGGTTCGTGCGATACAGATAATGTTGAAGCCGCAGGAAAAAATTGTTGCAAAGCCTGGTAAGCTATAGAACACTGTGCACTTGAATATAACATTCATATTACACAAACAGGATTTCTGGTTATTACTGAATATGCTTTGGAGCCTTATTTCAATGATATGTGCTGATGTTTCATCGTGGTCAAGATGGGAAAGCCAATTTATTTGGCGTGCTTATGTTTAATAAGACTTGTTCCTTTATCTAAATGAATGGATATGCATATGGGTATGTTATGGATGTTGGTGTAATTCATTGAAACGAAATTTCATTGAAATGAAATTTTATTTGGCCCTCTACTTTGTGATTCATGGTCTGCAAGTAATCCTGTAAGCCGATTCAATGGATTTCTGGCTCCCTGGAGTTGGCTTTCTTAATATAAAATTCATAGTGTACCTAGATGCTGCGTTGGAATCATATCCTCTTAGCTGATGTGGGCATCCCCCCAAAAAAATGAAAAAAAGGAAAAAAAAGAAATAGAGAGAGAGAGAGAGAGAGTAAAATTGTCACCACTGGTGATGGTTAAAGACTGATTGCAGTGGAAGAATAACTTACAAGAGAGTGGGGATATATGAATGAAGAATAAATTGTGTAGCGTATGTGAATGAGTAAGGATCCAAAGGAAGGCATAAACCAAAAGCAGAAGTATTGGATGATGATACTGATATATTTGGTGATCCTCTTAAACCAAAACAGTTTCATGTGGCGTGTGCTTTCACTTTATCTGTTCTTACTTTAAATAAATGGGGAAATGCTATTGTATTTTTTTGTTCACAAATCACAATAATATATAATTGTGCTTGTTTATTGGGGCAAAATAGTGTCTTGCATCAAAATTTGTGGCAGTTTTGCCTTAAAGCTTTCGAAACAAGTTGGACACAGTATTCCACATTGGGATCTGGTTTCACATATGGGAAACCAAGAACATGTAAAGCAATTTGGGTATTTAAAAATATCCGGTGCCGTACTAGGATGCAAAAGCGCTGGTTTATTAACAATGCATGAGACTAACCCTTTTTTCCTTTCTTAGTGTGGGCAGATAGTCCTGCACTTTCATTTCTTTTCATTCATATTTAACCTGATTTTTTTATATTTAGATTACATCTATCTTTACTTGAGTATTCATCTAAATGAAACTGATATTTGTAGGTTCCATGTGCTTTATGTCTGGATCCATTGAAATGGAAAATGTCTACATCCCGGAAAATGAAATAGGCATGTGGCAGTGGTTATTTGGCAAGACCATAACCAGTGTTGTTCTTCAGAATCCTGGACCCAGTGATGGATTCGTTGGAATTGCGGCTCCTTCTCTTTCAAGAATTCTCCCGGTTTATGCCTTAACTGATCTCCAGAATATTTTAATAAAGCCTTGTTACTTCTCATTTGAAGCTTTTCCAATTAATGGAAGTCCTTTACATATATGTTACTCATGAAATTGTGAATACAGATGGATTTGGCAATGTTTAACGGAGAGATTTTATGTCAGGTATGTATTACGTTTGCTTTTGTTGTTCCATTTATACTTTCAGTAGTGTTTCTTTAAGTATTTTGGATAGTCTGTATTTGATGTTTATGGATCAAGTTTCGTTGATTCTTTTTAAAATTTTGGAGAGCTGGAATTTCACTACAACTTAAATTTTCTGCAGCCAGATGCTTTTCTTTGCTCTGTTAATGATGTGAAGGTCAGCAATACAGTTGATCAGAGGGGACGTAATGTAGTTGCTGGTGCTGA
>JANTPZ010100789.1:0-10293 GCA_025593235.1 Vachellia pachyceras
CTGTCAGCTCCGTCTAATGCTATCTTTGCTGATTGAATTTCGTTTTTGTTGATCTGTTTGTTTTACTTCGTTCGAGTGGGTTGAAGCTTGTTTTTGGTTTGCTTTCGTAAAGGTTTGCCATTTTATCCTCATTTGGTTGTTTACTAGTATCTCGAAGAGCTAGGGGATATGATAAGCTTAATTTGTCGGGAACTTCTTTGTTATTAGTAACATGGTTGTCGTATTGTCGAATAAAATAACTGCAATTAGAAACCAACTAAGCTATAGAAAGAGATATGGAAAGAAATATAGCTTATGGGGTCGGACTAAATTATCTGGAGATAGTTATATTCGCTGTATGTCATTAGCTTGGTGCCTCTGAGATTTGATTGATGTTATGCTCTCGTGCTTGGCACTCACATGTTAAATGATAAACCTTTGAGCTCCGATGGGGAGCTGCGGATATAGCAGCTTTCTCATCCTTTACTTTAACTTTCATAGAGGTGGCATGGGTTTGCACTTCAAACTTCAAATTATTTAGTCCACTGTATGTTTCTGCTTTATAGATAAAATACTAGCCAGACCTAATAAATGGCTCAACAGGCAGTGCATGATGCAAAGTAAAAAACATGAGATGTTTTTAGTAATAGACAAACATGAAAGAGTTAACGTTAATAGCTTTTAATGGCCCATTAAAAATTTAGTTCAAGTCAGATTGCACTCCAATAACATGTACTCCCTACTGTCATATGATCACTGTTGTATTAAACACAATCTTGTCTATTGTGTCCAGGTGTTGTTAGTTTCCTTTAGAATATATTTTTAGACGTTGACGACTGTAGGTATTTAATGTTCCCTGTCTTCTAAACACTTGGTTCTTTTGAAATTTATATTCAAAACCATTCGAACTTATATCATCACAATAATATACATTTTTTAAACATATGGCTGTACGTTGGTATAAAATTGTCAGTTTAAGTGCTTTGGCATGTACATGATCTATGAATTTCCTGTGATACTTGGGGAGTCTGTTGATAGCTTACTTTGCTGTTCTACGTGCAAACGTTGGCATTCATTTTTCTACTTTGATATACTTGTTAGTTATATGGTATTTGAGACGTTTTACTAGTTTAGGAAGCAGAGACATTATGCATTCCTGAACTGAAAGAAAGGAGTGTAAAATGCATGACAATATAAAAGGAAGAAACATCCTTTTCTGGAATTACTATGTTCAAACTAATTTCTAACACCTGTGCCAGGTTTAAGAGGCTCATTGCAAAGATCATGTCAAGGAGACCAGTAAATCTTTCACGGCGCATAGCTGATGGTGGGAGTATACCATTTGTGGGCTCGATTCAGTCTAAATCTCACAGCTCCCCTTTACTGTCCATTGGACTCGTTGTTGTGGTGCTTCCCTATGCATTTCTGTTATTTTTACGGCAGTAAAAGAAAATTTAGCATCCTTAAGTTTATGCAACACTTTTGTGCACATATTTGTTGCAACACTAATGCATCAATTATCTCCTACAATGGCTCTTTCCCTGCTCCTTCTCCTTATAATTCTTTTAACTTATGTATTCCATTGCATTCATCACATATTCAATATGTTGCATACTTTACTGAATTTGACCTTTGCAAATTTCAGGGTGCAATCCTCATCATTGGTTACGTTTATAGCAATTCAGGTTTGTAAATAATCTGTTGACTTAAATTATCATAGATCAAAAAGAACATATAATTTTAATGCAAAAGGGAATGATCTTGAATCTGTCTCCAACTATCCAACCTCATGCTTCAAATACTAATCGACACATTAGACTCAATTCCTGGATCTAGTATTTTTGAGCTTGTATCTTCTGAACTCTCTTAAGGGGCAGATTTGCTTTTGTCAATAATTTTTTCTCTCCTACAACGTCTCAAGAAGAGCACAGAGAAGTATACAAATTCTCATCCTCTGGGGAAAAATAAGACTATAAATAAAATATAGATAACGACCTCAACCTCAAGCCATACGCATGGAATAGTTCAATGAATAACACTTTTCCGTATGAGGAAGATTAGCAGCAGTCCAACAAGATGAGTTAAGTTTCTTTCCTTCTCTTTTAACACTCTCCTACCTCTGTCTCTGTATCATACCAAATTAATGGCACTCTTGTATCAATGAACCTTCCAGTTCCTTTAAAACCTTCCTAGATTTAATAAATAATTGATTAATTTAACTTGGAATTGTGACATTATCCAAGCCAAAAGCAGAGAATAGCAAATTAATATACTGAAGCAAATGACTTGTACTAGTTAATCCTAGAGCATTCTGCCACGGTAATTACATATCTTGTTAAATTCTCATCTATAACAAAATATTTACTAGATAAATAAATAAAACTTATTAATTCATTTATAAACTCTGTTACAATGCTGATTTTGCTAAATTTTATTTGCTCACTTGGCAGGTGGAGCAAGTGTTGATGTTAAGGGTGTAAGTAGGCTTGGAGGTAATACTTATTTTTATTTGGCGTAGGGGTTCTAGGGATACAGGTTATGATAGAACGCAATGACATTGTTTGATTCATGTAGCTGACCCCATATAGTGGGACCATGCTTTGTTGTTATTTGGAGTGGGGGGGTGGTATCTGGTGTTATTTTGATGCTTTCTCTGATATTGCTGTGGTGAAATTACCTGAAGCTTATTCAATTTAAATGCCATCATGGCCCTGAAATTCTTTTACTTCCCTCTCACATTATTTCTCTAACTGTTGTATTTTAAGCAGCCTGTTTTATAGTTCTTTCATGTCCTGAACTGTGGTTGTAGTATCTGGATCCTGGCAATTGTGTAGTATCTGGAACCTGGCAATTGTGTATCTTAATGTGTGTGATAGACTTCAATAATGCTGTCTTGTTACTATAAGAGCTGTTTCATCTTAATATGTACGATAAACATTAATAATGCTGTGTATTATTACTTTAAGTGGGCTTTCTTTTGTCAGCTTTTAATGTAAAACTTCTGATTACCTTACTTGGGGATTCAGTTCAATAGTCTCTGGTGTGCATACGCAGGCGGTTCTTCATGCACATATGAAGTTCTACAAGCATTGCCTGTATTGAAGAAAGCATATGGAGACAGCTCACGTAAGGTTTTGCATGTTGGCCCTGACACTTGTTCTGTGGTATCTGGTTTATTGAAAGAAGAGGAAACTGAAGCCTGGGGAATTGAGCCATATGAGCTAGATGATGTTAGTGCACACTGCAAGACTCTTGTACGCCAGGGCATTGTGCGTGCAGCTGACATAAAGTTTCCTTTACCATATCGTGCAAAATCATTTTCTCTTGTCGTTGTCTCGGATGCATTGGATTACTTATCTCCAAAATATCTGAATAGAACTCTGCCAGAGTTGGCAAGGGTTGCTGCTGATGGTGTTGTCATCTTTTCTGGTACATCCTCATTAATTTCCATCATTCAAGATTATTGCAGATTAAACATTTTTCTAATTGGAATCTCAGAAGACCTTGTCTAGAATTGGGTTTATGTTAGATATATTTATTTGACCAGTGAGAGTTTCATCCTCCTAAATGACATGAGACCTCATTTTATGTTTTTACCAGAGCGAATACCTATAGGAAATTTAGTCATTAAATATTAGCAGTCATGCAATTTGTCATGGCATGGTGCAATGTTTCAGCGCATTGTGGCTCTCATTCTACCCTGACTTAATCTTCTGTATTGAAACAATCCATTTTCAAGTAAATGATTTGAATTTAAGTTGATAATAATCATGGGTTGTCTATAAATTTCCTTATTATTCTTTTCTTTTTTAAAGAAAGAAACTCATTTGATCTTCATTCTTTATGGATTGTGTTTAAAATTTCATGTGGCTTTGACGGCAAATAATGTTCAGATGTACGTCTATTTTTCTTTGCCTGATTTATAATTTTTATGCATAGGTTATCCAGGCCAGCAAAGAGCTAAAGATGGAGAAGTTGCAAAATTTGGCCGTCCAGTAAGTGACTCTTCTTTATTATATGTCAATTATGTTTTCCAAAGTAGGCATTTAATGCGAATGGCTTTGCAACCTAATGACATGAAAGCTTTCCAGTAAGTAGGAGGTGATGGGTTTGATCCCACTTGTAACCTCAGGCCTTAGTGCCTACCCTTTTCAATCTAAAAAAGAAGAAGAAAAAAAGGATTAGTCATTTAATGTGGCTACCTGCAGCTATGATGTTAGTAGTTAAAAATTAGACATAGTTGGCACTGGAAAAAGAGACTACAGTTGATTGTGGACAGAGGGATTGCAAGGGCAATAAACTTTATTTTAGCATACCAGAATCTGGATAGATTTGTTGTGGATCAAACCTGTTTTGGGAGAATAGAACTTGCTTGGCATTTCTTTCTTATTGACAGATATTTTATTATCTTTGTTAATGAATTAGGAGCAAACAATTTGATGTTAAAAAGTGACTTTATTATAGTTAAAATTGTAAAATAACCTGTTAGTACCAGATATTTAACAAATATTGACAATGTTGAAGTAAGCCACAGACTTTAACTACCATTAGCAATTGGAAGTCTTTGAAGGCACTAAGTAGCGTTGTTGAATTCCACATTCTGTCACCAAAATTTCCCTCATCGTGTATCTGTTGTTAGAGTTCCATTCCCATAGATATTTCCTTTTTCTCATTTATCATTTTCTATATCAGTATTTTTTAACTTAGCATCTGCCTAAAGAATAAATTCTGTAGATCTCATCATTGAAGAATAATGTATTAACGGGATTTCCATCTGTGAAGGCCAAATTACGAAGCTCGTCATGGTGGATAAGGTTTTTTGTTCAGAGTAGTTTAGAAGAGAATGAAACTGCAGGAAAGAAGTTTGAGCAAGCTGCTGCTAAGAGATCATACAAGCCATCTTGCCAAGTATTTCATCTGAAAGCATACCCCTGAGATTTTAGCATTATATTTTTCACTCAATTAAGGGCCCGAAGGGTAAGTTCAATAGCTTATATGGAAATTATAGTTTTTTTTTACCTTCCAAATCTGGATTATATTGATGGGACAATAGATGTATTTCGTTGTGATGATGTTTCAAGTTCATTGGTTATTGGTTAATGCCATTGTATCACTATTGGTTTGGATAGTGTTTAGACGAAGTAATTTATGAAACCCTATTGATTATATGTAGCTATATGTTTTGATGTTTTGTTCAAAAATAAGTCAACCTTTATGCACAACCAAACACTGGAGGAAAGCAATTTTTATCTCTTGAGGCTTTGCTTTAATCTTTCATATGTTTAGAGATTGAAGAGATTTTTTCTGGATTTGATTCGATGCTGCTGAGTTTGATTGGATCTGGTTTGATTGATTTTCCGGTGAAGGTGGTTGTAAATTTTGGATATTTGGACAGTGCCAGGGTTTTTGAGGGCATATCAGTAATTTCAATTTTTTAAATATAAACATTAAATAAAGTAATATATGAATTCCTTCTTATCCACTGAGTATGTTTGTAAGCTCCATATCCATTCTCATTTCTATATCTATTTCCATCAAATGGGCCAAGAAAAGTTGCTGGAAATTTGATAAATGAATAGCAGTGTGTATGGCCTTTGAATGTTGTGATTTGTCATAGATTGTGTTTGATGTCATGTTTGCGAATATATCCAACCTCTATGCACAACCTGACACACTGGGGGATTGCAATTTTGTCTGTTGATGTCTTGTTTAATCTGTGACCAATCCAATTCCAATGGAGGTTGCTTCAAAAAAAAAAAAAAAAAAACCTTTTGGGCTCTCTCTGTATGTATCAAATTTGAGGAATGAATCAAACAAGTTATGACCTGTGGATGTTGCTATATGTTATGATGTTATGTTTACAAATACACACTGGCTCTATCAAATGCTTTGTTCTGGTTAAAAAAAAAATTAAATATTTTGTAGCTTAGTGGTACGAAAGTTTGTAATTGGGAGATCACTGGTTCAATTATATATGTAACTTTATGTCGTTAGTGTCTCTCTTTTTATTTTTTATTTTAAAAGAACACTGGTTTTATTCATTGATGCCCTCATATTTACACCGAGGAGCTGAAATCACTTTCACGCATGCTCCTAATACATTATTAATTTGGGTTAAAGTGTAAATTTGTTTCAAAAGGTTTTTTTTTGGTTCAATGATGTACTTAATTTTTTTAAACTTAATGATTCTTCCCAATTTCATTAAAAAAAAATTAAAGTTGATTGTTAAAAGATTAACATTAATGTTTTTAACGGTATAGGATAATATTGCCTTATTTGAATACTTTTGGGATATTATTGAACTCAAAAAATCTTTTAAGATAAATCTGCATCTTAATCTTTATTAATTTGCTATGTACAAACAGGCGGAGTTTTTTTTTATAAATTTTTAAGTACGGATATGATATATTAATATAAGTAGGCATGGCACTAAGATTTTGATATTTTTCCCAACCATGAGAGATTGAGTTGAGCTCAATCAATTTCAAGTGTCCTGCCGTTCTTGTCCTCCACGCCAACAGGCAGTAACTATTTCACAATATCAATATGCACCCTTTTTTGTTCGTTCTTTTATTTGCTGTTAAACACTAAATATGAGTATATCTCCTAAAGGGGATTTGAATCTTTTTTCGCAATCCAAGTTAAACTTTGACTAAACAAGAACGACTTATTGATATAAACAAGCTTGATTATTGGATTGAGTCTCACCATTTTTTTTCAATAAAAAGTTTAGGAGCAGATAATGCTTACAGATAGTCCATCAATAAGAAATTTATATTAAAAGCAAAATTTAAATTCAAAACCTTAGAGTTGTGAGTTAATTCTTTATGAAATAGACTAAACTTTCTTGGTTAAGTCTCAACTTTTGTTAAAAGAGATTAGGCCAATATCAAAATCATTGTAGGCCCCAAATGGCCTATTAGCCTATTGTTAATATTTTAAATAAATTTATAACATGTATAAATATACTATACCCGCATATACATATATAACTATATATATAAATATATCAAAGAGGGTGTGATACTGATAATAGCTTAAAAATAATTATTTCTATTTAATTAATTTAGATATGTATGTACCATTTAATTATAATATACATTTTGAAATATTTATATCTATCGTTAGATTATATATAAATTTATAAGTCAGACAAATTAATTTTAAAAATGATGGATATATTATTAAATTTTCTTTCTTAATTTTTTCCAAAAAAGTCAATTAATTTTTATATTAAGGAACATAATTAGTATTGTTGAGGGAGCTTCTCAATTGGGGTAATGTTGATAGATATGGGAAATGGGTCTTACATTTTAAACCAAAATCAATTCTCTAATTCAATCTTATATTAAGGATTGAAGGAGTGTATATATTCCTCTGATTCTATTTATAAATCACTTCTAGCATGTTTCACATAGAATAAGAAAAATTTAAAACCTCATTAATCCTGCCGTAAAATTCAACAACTTTTCAAATTTATCTCGATTTAATATCCATTGCAATACATGAGAGCAAAATCAACACATAATAAATTAAATGTAAAATTGTACATTCACATGAAAAGTTTGATGAGATGACTCATAAATAGGATCGGAGAAAGAGTTATCTGACAAATGAATTACTTGGAGAAAGAAATATATCAGATTCTAGGTATGGGAAATGTGAAGCTAAAAGAACTGCCTAGTTTTGTGAGGACAACAGATCCAAATGATTTGATGCTCAACTTTATGATTCGAGAGGTGGAAAAAGCTCACAAAGTACCAACCATTTTTCTCACTAAGCATAGGTATCCTCCTAATTAGGGCTGAGCATTGGGCGGGCGGGGCTGCCCCGGGGGTCGTCCCGCGCCCCGCCCGTGAAGCATACCACGGGTACGGGGCACCCCGTACCCGTGGTCTAGCCCGTTTAGGCCCGTGTCCACGGGGCACGGGTCTAAACGGGCGGGTGTCACGGGTAACAGGGTACCCGCCCCCTCCCCCAACCCAAAAAAATCAGGCATCCATGATTCTACATAGTCACGAATCATGTATCCATGTTCAGTGAGGCGTACCTTTCAGGCAAGAGAAGTAAAATATCAATGAAATCAAAGCACATAGTTAATCAATAGCCATTAAACCCTTCATAATACTACTTTCCATTCAATCAAGAGCCTCAAGGAAGAAGGCTTCTATTCAATGTTATCAGTCACAGCTTATCACTGGCTTTTGCTTCTTTAGATCCCAGACCATCAATAATTACAATTTCCACCAGTAACCATTGATTTACATGTAATACAAGGCACCAAATCAGCAGATTGGCGCCAATCTCCTGGGAACTTTTTTTCTATCGGCATCCATAATCCCATCGGTAAAATCTCGAACAATCTTTTTGAAAGCAAAATGCAGACAATTGGAAAGCATAATCCAGGAGAGAACCTGATAAACGAAATTGAACGCAGGGTCCGAATACGAAGACGATGAATCATCCCAATCATGCCCTTCTCCGAATCGATTAAAATTCCAACTCCCACCACCACCACCGCCAAATCCGCCACCACCAAAAGGAGGATTGCCACCATCACCAAAGACGAACCCCTCATCTCCAGCATCACCGCCAGACAATCTACACTTCGCTTGTCGTTTTCTGTGGATAAGTGTCCGATGAGGCATTCTGTATGTATTGGATTTCAAAAAAATTCAAAACTTTAAAAAGAAAGACAAAAATTGAAAGATAGAGCACATACCTATTATGTCAAAAGCTGGCATTTCACACTATGCACACTTAGAGGAAATAAATCTGACCTTGAGTGGCGGAAAATGGGTGGGCTCCAAAGGATTGATCAAATCCCATATGCTATTGGGCGGTGTTTGATCAAAGGTTAGAGCAGTTTCGGAGAGCAGTTGGGGTTTCCCAAAACTCCTCGGATCTACGCAGCGGAGTCGAGAAAAAGGAAAAAGCCGCTTATGGGTAAAGGAAGAGAGCCACAGAGACTATTTAAAGTTTTGCTAACCTGACGTAAAATAAACCGGCAAAAACCCGTGGGATCCTATACTACAAGTTCAACGCCGGCAAGATGAGCTGCAAAGTCTCGATCTCGATGGCAAGTTGACGATGACGAGTGGAAATGGAGGCGTAGCACAGGGCAGAGGGCACAAGGCACGGGCGGAAGCAGGATGATGACAGGAGCCTGGAGGACAGAGGATGGGAGGACGACGGGAAGAGGACTGGAGGAGCATGTACTTGGGCGAAGACTCTCGAAGTCTCGATCTCGAGTTCTCGACAGAATGGAGGCGGAGGGATTTTCTCTGCTGGGGCTGTTGGGCTTGGGCGAAGACTCTCGAAGCCGCTGGACCATTTACTTGGGCTGTTGGGCTTGGGCAGGGATTTTATTTGTTGGACTTGGACCTTTTATTTTACCATTCTTCACTCGTTGGGCTTGAACAGGTGGAGTCTTTTTTTGGAGTCTTTTTTTTTAATATTATAACGGGGTAAACGGGCGGGTACGGGCACCCCGTGGGTGAGGCCGTGTCCCGCCCCGTTTGTGGGGCACCCCGCCCGTTTTTGAACCTGCCCATGATGGGTTCAATTGGGCGGGTTTAAACGGGTTCAAAGCTTCCGGGTTGCGGGCGGGGCGGGCGGGCTGGGAAATTTTGCTTACCCCTACTCCTAATGGGGTAATTCTGTTTGAAATACTATCAAGCATTAAATGTAAACACATCTCTCAGTAAATCTTGGTTCATTGCATTGCAAAGGATTAGCCCTTTTAGTTAAATCCAATCTCATTGGTGAGCATCTGCTATTTGTTTCAACACATTTCATGAGCTTGATCTGCTTCATTTCTAAGCCAAACCAACAAACCAACCTTAAATCTGTTTGAAATCTGGTCTCTGGAGAGAAGAGACCCAATGCCTCGATTGGCTAGAATACAAGAAACCTAAATCTGTTTAAATTTGAGGTTTTTGTTTTTTTTAAATTGATAAAAAACAATTCCAAAATTTACAAAAGCTTCTACTCCCTCCAACACCTTATCAGAAGTAAAGATATATAGGTGGGATAAGTTGTGAAATTTTTTTAAAATGAAAAAAAATCTAAATTTAGACATTTAAAATCACGATATACATCTTTAAAAGTAAAAAGAGGAAGAAGAAAATTGCGTCAAACTTTTAAATAGGAATAATCTCAAGATAATGTAATTAATATCTCATTTTGTGGCTAATAATAAAGACTATTTTGTTTTCTCCAATTGTAATAAAGATCATTCTTCCATTCTATAAACTGCTTTATGATAGAAATAAGAGGGGGTGTTATTTAATCAATATTATCAATCTATATAAA
>JANTPZ010100790.1:0-19455 GCA_025593235.1 Vachellia pachyceras
GAGCGACAACGTTGCACGTGGCGGAGGGAGAGACGACCAGACTCACAGCGGCGGAGGGAGAGACGACCGAACTCACGGCGTCGAAGGGGGAGCGGCGGACCGCCGATTGCTGGAGCTCTCGATCGGGTTCTGGAAAGAAGCTGGGGGAGGGGGAGGCGAGGGGAACGCGCGCGGCGCTATGGAGATAAATAATGGGTCCCTTAATTTAAAATGAGGGCTCCACCTACGGCGCCCTTTATTTTAAAAAGGGCGCCACAGGTTAACCTATGGCGCCCTTTCAAAAATAGAGGGCGCCGTTTGGAACCCTACGGTGCCCTTTCTCAAGAAAGGGCACCGTAGGATGAGCCTATGGCGCCCTTTATTTTATAAAAGGCGCCATAGTACCTTTTTACTCCCTTTTTTAAATAAAGGACGCGAATTTGGGTAGTAAAAACTATATTCTGTAGTGGTGCCAATCTTGGAGATTCTATACTAGCTTCTACTCTTTTATCATCATAGCCGCCTATGTAATATTTCTACTCAATGCATCGCCAACTACATTTTCTTTTACTCAGATAATACTTTATCTTGTAGTCATAGCCTTTGAGCACTTCCATCCATTGTCTCTGACTCAAGTTCAACTCTTTCTGATCTTTTAAATACTTTAGACTCTTATGGTCACAATACAGTTCGATGGTTGCTTCATATAAATAATGCCTCCATATCTTTAGAGCGTAAACTATCACTGCTAGCTCCAAATCATGCGTGGGGAAATTCTCTTCGTGCGGCTTTAACTGTCAGGAGGCATAAGCTACTACTCTCCCTTGTTACATTAAAACACCTCTCAGTCCGTGCTTACTAGCATAATCTGCTAGGTCTCATTTGGATCAGGGATTATCAATACAGGGGCCGAGGTTAGCTTTCTCTTTAACTCTTGGAAACTAGCCTCACATTTTTCATCCCACTTAAAAGACTGATTCTTCCTTGTGAGCTTAGTCAACGGTAAGGCAATCCGAGAAAAGTTTTGTATAAAACATCTAGAATAATCTGCTAGGCCTAGAAAGCTCCTGACTTTGGTTACTATCCTAAGTAGATTCCATCTCAGTACTGCCTCTACTTGGGCGTAGTCTAATGCGACTCCTTCCTGAGAGATCAAGTACCCTAGGAATTTCACTTCTGTTACTGTTCTGGGCCAATTCCGTCTCAGTACTGCCTTTACTTTGGCATAGTAGGACTCTAATAACTAGCCATCACACTTACTGAGCTTAGTGTATAAATGCTTTTTCTTTAAAATCGATAATAAAATTCTCATATGCCTTTCATGTTCCTCTAAAGATTGGGAGTACACTAGGGTATTATTTATGATATTGCTGAAAGATAAGTTCATGTAATCCATGAAAACTACAAGGGCATTTGTCAATCCAAACGGCATCACTAAGAACTCATAATATCAGTATGTAGTCCAGAAAGCCGTCTTGGAAACATCTTCAGCTTTATATTCCACCATCATCAATCTGCCTCTTGCTCCAGTTTATAAATAGCTAGCTGGGCTTTTATTTCTGAGGGCATCTCATCACCTTGATAATCTTTTCAGGTCGCATGATCCGCTTTTCTACGACTTGGACATCCAGGAATCCTTCAATTTTGCATGGTTTATGGTTATTGAATTTACTAACCCTATACTGGACATCATCTCTTTTATCTGCCCTAACTGGAGCTAGAGGTAATATTAGAATCTACTGGCCCTAGTTGTAGAACAGTATGGTTCTTGTTGGTTAAGGCAGCCGCTACTGCTACCTGTATGGTAGTTTCTCTATCTGCTATCCTTTCTTGCTTTTGGCAAGCCTAGTTCTCTCTTAGTTATTCCATAACTCTTTGCTATTTGGTGAGTCTCAGTATCTCTTGCATTGGGCCGTCCTATCCAGCCTGACCCGTTTCCTTCAACATTTTGGGCTATGCGGTTCTCACCATTTCACTCTTCTCAATTCTTTAAAATGAACAGATATATTAATATCATAACTTTAACTTCCGTGCTCACCGTTATATTAAGCAAACAATACACCATACTTATATTCACATATTCATCTTTTGTACATGGCAGCAGTCCTAATACTTAGTCGTTCGAAAACATTTTAAACACAAGGGCCACAAGTGTAACACCTCCTATTTTCCCCCTATTTCCTCATATTAGATCACTTTAGAATCACTTTTGGGCTTTGGATAACTCAAATTGGCCTTTTTAGTGAACTTAAAAATTTTTCTTTTTCTTTAAAAACCTTGTTACTGTTCACTGGCCCGTTTTCTAGATTTCTAGCCTGACTTTAAAAATTCATAATTAGTTCTAGAAAAGTTGAAACTGAGTGGTTCTAATTTCTGAATTTAGATTATTAAGTGATATATAGGGGAAAAGTACTCATTGGTTCCAATTCTTGCCTATTTGAATTAGTTTATTCCGAAAATGTGCACTGTTCCAATGGTCACTTCTAGTTTTTCCAGATTTTTCCCTTAACTTTGAAAAATCATATCTCTTAAAGTACATATCCAAATTTCGCAACCTTTATATCAAGTTAAAGCTCGGAATGTGTAGTTTCTGACTAAAAAGTTTCAGCTCATTTGGAGCTCGTTTACTATTTTTCATTGACGTTTGAAACAGGTCAGTTTCCAGGGCCTTTGGAACCCATTTGTTTTGAAATTCAACTTTTCTTAAAAATCAACAAAACCTCTTTTTGGTTCATTAACCCACCTATATCATGCATGATTATCTCTTTACCATTCCTTAGCACTTTTAGCTCATTCCCATGCATGCATGATCACATATTTACATGCTACTTCATGTTGAGGTTTAAGGGTTACAATCACATCAACTTCAAATAGAGTTTATCAACTCATATACTTGTACAAAATAATGCAAACAATAGCATCATCTTCAACCATCAATAACCTTTTTCTTACTCTTGCTTGATCCTTCACCTACATGGTTAGTTGGTGGATAATGAGATTTATGCAAATCCCAATAGCAAAACTATCTAACAAACTTCTGAATGTGCATGTAATGTTTTTCAAAGATGTATGTATGATCAAGGTACATGTGACATGTTCAAGCATTACCTTAACAAGCATATAGCCATAACAATCAAAGTCACATATCATACACATAACACAAGCTCATACATCATAAAACAATGCATCATTCACACAAGTCCATAAACTAGTTTAGAAGAGTTAGTAGTCTTGCTACCTTTAAATTTGCTTTCCTTTTTAATTAAACTTCAAAGTTCTCTTGGATCACTTACAAGTGCTCTTGGAGGTCTCAAATCCCTAAAGATCATGGTATAACATCCATGTAAATATTCAACCATCAAAATGCAAGAAAACTTGCAAAAACGTAACAATGCCCCCTTTAACTTTTTAAGAACCCTAAAGGTTTAAAACTTGGTTTTATGGTCCTTTAAGCTTCTAAAATCCCTTCCTTAGTTTTACCCTACACAAAACTTCATTTTGAAGCCATTGGAGGCATTAGAATCATCAAAATCCCACTCCCTCTAATTTTTACAGATTTTTCGAAAAACAGAACAAAAGGGACAGTTTGGATTTTTCAACTCTTCTCATGTATTCTTGCCTTTTCATTCTTCCAAATCATGATTCAAGCTTCATAAAAATCAAACACACATTTCCCCCTCAAGACCACAAATGGACAGAACCTCCCCATATACTTAGGGTTTCCAAAAATTTCAACAACAACCAAGACAACCAAGAACCAACATCAAACCACTTTTTACTACTTAAAGAAGAACTTGCAACCATTTACCACCTTTAAAACCTTCTCTTTTCCATTTTCAACTCTTGAAATCCTAGACATCATCTTGCAAAAGAGAGGCTCATTCAAGAAACCAAACCAAGAAGAAGGTAGTAGAAGGTTACTAGCTTGAGAAAAGATGAAGATTGGTTGCTAGAACACATTACCTTATGTTATGGAAGCTTGGTTCTCTTCTTTCCTGCTTGAGAATGGCATTTTTGGCTAGAGAGAAGGGAGAGAAAAATATGCCCAAGGAGAGAGGGAGGGAGGTTGGATTTGTGAGGGAGAAGAGAGAGGGTTTCCTAATTAAATTTGCTTCTTGAAATATTGTGTGGAGGAGATTAAGTCTTGGGGAACAAGTTTGGGAATGCTTGATGGAGATTGTGCCACATGTCCTCATTGGATTTCTTGTGAAAAGTGCTTTTTAGACTTCCCTTGCTGGTTTGGTTTGGCTGACTGGGCCTCTGCCGATCCATTTACTTGATCCGGTGGCACGCATTTCCTTAAAGTACCCTTTATACGGGTAACTATATTTTTACTTTTCCGGAGACTTTCTCTCTCATGTGACACCATTCCCTAGGCCTCCTTGCCTAGGTAACATCATTTCCTAGTCCACAATGTCCCTAGGTTTTCCTCGTAACTCGTCAAGATTCCTCGATTTGCGTGCAACACCGTAAAATGTGCTTCCGATGCCAATTTGACTTAAGGGCATTTTTCTCTAATACTCTAGCCCTTTTCCTTTCCTCAAAATTCTTCCCGGATTTTCCATAATTTATTTTCTAAGAAAATACTTTTTCGAGGCTTTCGGGCACTGTTGTTCTCTGTACTTCGAAACTGCCCGCACCGGATACCGGGTAACAATTTTATTAAATACTATAGGACCCAACTAAACTTTTCTCAGTTCGAGGAGTCTTCAATGTTTGAGGATTCCTGCTACCTCAAATAATTACATATCGGCTGTCTAGACCGTCAATATCATTACTTGTCTTACTTTCCTCATAATTACCAAAATGCCACTACCTTTTCTACTTTTGCAATAATTACCAAAATGCCATCACTTTTTCTACTCTTTCTTAATTCCAACCTTACCCTTGGTTAACTTTGAATAATGGGTTGACTTTGACTTTTTAGTCAACTTTAACTTTTTGTTTACTTTTGATGAAATTAAAAAATGTCCTTATTATTTGATGATATTTCGCATCCTAGGCCCTTTTATTCAAAATGACCATTTTACCCTTATTATTTAGGCCAAATGACCATTTTGCCCTTTAGTCATTTCTGCTTAAAAATTCTCAAGGCTAGGGACTTAGTCAATTATCCTTTCTTGTCTATAACCATTTTCCTTTCTATTTTTCTTATCTGTGGGGCTTAACTCATTTTGTAATTCATCGGTTTGGCCTTTATTTCCGCTTACGAAATTAGGGATATTACATCAAGCCTTGTTAGGAATGCAGGAAAACTAGGGATAGGGAAACATAAGATATGAAACTTTGCAGCTCTCTGGAGTTCTAGATCTGTAATGGTCATTACCACTACACTTGACCATTCGACATCTGTTGCTGCATTCACGAACAACTGCTCTAGCCCATACACTTCCCTGGCCCTTGCTATCCATGCCATAAGGAAACTGCGTTCTCTTTGGACAGTGGACTCCTGTAGCTCTCTAGCTTGCATTCTCAAAATGTTTCGTAGGTGTATTTCCCTACCGAGATTAAAATGGTACTCTTTCTTAGCCCTGAACTCAGTCTCTAACTCTACAACATTAAACCCTATCTCGGATGGTTCCTTCTTTAGAGGACCTTCCCTTGCTGGTCTAATTGACCTTTTCGGCTTGGTAACAATTGCTTCGGTCAACCAATGATCATCTACCCCTCTTTTCTTCCCTGAGCGCTTTTCTCTCATCATCGTTGACTGAAGGCTCAGAGTGTAAACTCACCTCCGGGGTATGCGTATCATTCTCCTCGTACTCAGGATCAAGTGATTGTGTTACCTTAGTGCTATTGCTACTCATGCTTGGCTATTCACATTCATTCATTTCAGAACATAAATGAATTCATCAATTACTCAAGCACAAGCCACAACCAATAAAGCACTAAACACATCATTCACACGTCACATTCAACACACATCCATGCAACATCAATGAAATAAGGATGCCCAAAACCTTTGCTCTGATACCACCAAATGTGACACCTCTTATTTTCCCCCTATATGATTATATTAGATCACTTTTGAACCACTCTAGGGCCTTGGATAACTTGAATTGGCCTTTTTAGTGAACTTGAAAATTTCAAGAAGAAGAAAAAAGTTGTTACTGTTCACTAGCCCAATTTCTAGATTACTGGCCCAACTTTGAATAATTATAATTAATTCTAGAAAAATCAAAATTGAGTGGTTCCAATTTCTAAATTAAGCTTATTAAGTGATATATAGGGGAAAAATACTCACTGGTTCCAATCCTTACCAATTTGAATCAATTTATTCCGTAAAAATTGTAGTTTAAATGGTCACTTCCAGTTTTTCCAGATTTTTCCCTCAACTTTGGAAAATCATATCTCTTAAAGTACACATCAATATTTCACAAACTTTATTATAAAGCTTAGGGTGTGTAGTATTTAACTGGAAAGTTTCAGCTCAATCGGAATTCATTTGCTATTTTTCATTGCCATTTGAAACAGATCCATTTTGAGGGCCTTTGGAACCCATTTGCTTTGAAAACTAACCTTTTAAAAAAAATCACCAAAACCTTTTTTGGTTTATAAAACAATCCCTTATCATGTATGATTACTTACTTATCATTCCTTAGCTTCTCTAGTTCCATATTCATGCATGCATCATCACATATTCTCATACTACATTCAAGGTAGGTTTAGGATTACAATACTATACCAACTTGTGGGTAGAGCTTAGCAAATCATAACATTTACACAAAAATTCACTCAAGCAAGAACATCATCTTCATTCATCAATAATCTTTTCCTTACCCTTGCTTGAGCTTCTACCTACATGGCTAGTTGGGGAATAATGATATTTATGCAAATCCCATTAGCAAAAATAACTAACAAAACTTGTGAATGTGCATGTAATGCTTTTAAAAAATGTGTGTATGATCAAGGTGCATGTTGTAACACCTCCTATTTTCCCCCTATATCCTCATATTAGATCACTTTTGAACCAATCTTGGGCCTTGGATAACTTAAATTGGGCTTTTTATGTGAAATTGAAATTTTCAAAACGGAAAAATGCTGTTACTGTTCACTGGCCCATTTTCCAGATTTCTAGGTCAAATTTGAAAATTCATAATTAATTCTAGAAAAATCAAAGTTGAGTGGTTCCAATTTCAAAATTTAGCTTATTAAATGAAATATAGGGGATAAATACTCATTGGCCCAAAAACTTGCCCATGTGAATCAATTTATTACAAAATCACGTGCTGTCCAAATGACCACTTCCAGTTTTTCCAGTTTTTACCTTAAATTTTGGAAAATGATATCTTCTAATCTACACATTCAAATTTCAAAAACTTTATATCCTTTTAAATATTAGGATGTGTAGTATTTAAATGGAAATTTGCAGCTCAATTGGAGCTCATTTACTATTTTTAATTCTCATGTGAAACAAATTCATTTTTCAGGGCATTTGAAACCCTTTGTCTTTGAAAACCAACTTTTCTTAAAATTTACCAAACTTCCTTTTTGGTTCATTTACCCTACTCTATTGTGACATACCTTAAATTTACCCTTAGCTTTATTATATATTGATTTGGAATCAATGGGAAGCCTCAAAGTGATTAAAAAGTCCAAATGGTTTAATTTGAAAACTTTCAACTTTTTGAAAGTTACTATTCACTGTTTTTTGGACCAACTTTGAAAATTCATAACTAATTCTAGAAAAATTAAAATTGGGTGCTTCCAATTTCTATTTGAAGCTTGTAAGTTCCTTTATAAGGGAAAAATACTCATTGAGTCATGATCTTGCCCAATTGATACAGTTTAATTCCTGAAAAAAGCACTGTTCATTTGGTCATTTTTCTATTTTCCCAGGTTTTTCAGTAATTTTCTTCAAACTTTGGAACTTCATAACTTTCGATACAAAACTCCAAATTCCGTGTTCTTTGAATTGTTTTAAAGCTTGCAATATGAACTAGTTTTTTTTGGTAAAATTTCATCTTATTTGGAGTTCATTTGCCCTGTTTCCCGACAGGTCAAAGTTAGGGGTTTGACTAACTTAACTTCAACATTTAGCCAAACTTTACCATTCCAAACTTTACCATTTGAAACCCTAAATTCTAATCCTTTCTTAGCCATGTTTAATCATGAAATTAGGGTTCCTAAACTAACACATACCAACGATACATGTATGGGTTTACATCACATATTCCATGCCATACATAAATTCCCAAGATACCATTACATTACAACATATTTTCATAAACAAACTTACATCAAATTCCTTGCTTCAAGCACCAAGAACTTTCTCCTTACCCTTTGATGAGTTGTACCTATAAATGGTTAGTGGGGGAGGGTGAGATTTTTGGAAATCCCAGTAGCAAAGCTTACTAACATAAACAAAAATTGCATGACATGCTTTGAATTTATAAAGTAATGTGTAACAATGCAAAATGTGTACCGATTGAGCTTTATTTGTATTAGTTTTCTACTTGAATTTTCAGAGCCTTAGAGTCAATTTTAGCCCATACATGACCTTTTAGTGCTTAAATGTAGATTAGGAGTTACTGATTTGGATTAATGTGATTTTGGGCACCTATGCAATGAATAACGATTTATTGTGCCTAAATTGCATCATGAGCAAATGATACTGCCCATATTTGCTATTTTATTACAGGAACTCCTTACAAAAGGCCAAGGGAAGCAGTGCGGGAAAAGTTCACCACGGCACAATTCAACATTTTCCACGGCCAAAGTTCAAGAAGTCATGCACGAACTCTCGGGTGAGGTTCGCCGCGATGAAACCTGAAGTTCGCTGCTGCGAATATCGTGCAGAACCTAAATTTTTACCTCAGAAGGAAAATAACCTGACCCGGCTTGATGGATCCGACCCAAGACAGTTTATTATGCTGAATTAGGGTATTTTCGAAGAGAGGAAGAGAGGGAGGCTGCAAGAAGCTGAAGAGAGCAAAAAGAGAGAGAGAATCACACCCCTATTTCACCCTACCTACACACTACCACCATTTTTCCCATTTCTTCATCATCCATTCATCTATCATGCGCTCATCATCCATTCGAAGCTCATTTCCATCATCCATGAGGAGCTAAACTTCTCCACCCTCTTAAAGATGAAGTGAACCAGAGTTTGAAGTGCTGAAAGGGGAGTATTTTTTTTAATCTGTATTTACATTATGGATTATTTGGATTCCAAGTTGGACTTTGTAATGTGTGTGTAAAGGCTTTGTCTCGGTTGAGCCAAACTTGGATTATTGTGTATTGAGTTGTTTTGTGATTGACAAAGTAGAATGGAGTTCATTTTACTTATTCAATGAAATCTTGTTGGTCTCTTCTATCATCCTAGATGTGCTTAGTTTTAGAGTCAACAATGTATGGAGTTGATTTTGTCACTTTACGATTTCTGTACACATACTAAGTGGTCTTAAGGGATCTCATGGGATGGAGTTCATTTCATGTTATTTCGGACCCACCAAATCGTGTGGGGATTTAGAAGGAGATCATCTTATGACGCTCTGGACCCATGCAAATTTTTGGGTTTTTGATTTCAAAAACTTAGTGCGAAAACCGATACTTTCCCTAATCTTTTACGAACTATGATGGAACGCTTTGTTTTCAAGAGGCTCCCATCATCACACACACACTTCTCTTTCTCAAAGCTGCCTTTACTTTCGTTTCTCAATCAAGAAAATACAAAAAAGAATTTAGTTGTTTTCTAATTAGTTTAGGTACATAGGATAATTTGAATTAAACCCTGATTGCATTTGCATCGCAAGCATAGACCCAAGCTAAGAATTATTGGTATGCCCTCTCACTTCCGGAGAGAACGACCCTGGGGTTGCACTATACAACCCTTAGAAATCAAAATTAATATTCTTGATCCATTTTCAAGGCTAGACAGCGACCTAAGTTTGCAATTTGTGGCTTAGTACGGACCATGTACCAAGCATATATCAATGCATATGACCATAGCATAATATCATCATAAACACATTTCCACAATGTCATAAAGTCATGCACATAATTAGAATAATTTCACAACAATGTTAGGTAAAGTTAGAAATCTTTGCTACCTTTATTTCTTAATTCTTCTTTACTTTAGAACCTCTCTTGAACACTTGAAAAGTCACCCTCTTGAACAAATACACAATGGACAATTTAATGGCCATCAAACATATGCCATTTCCAAGGTAAGAAACAATGCAAAAGTCCCTTAATCATCCCTTTATATTTTCTAAGTCATAGAACATCAAACTTGTCTCTAACTTTTTCTAAAGCTTCCATAAACTCAGCACCCTACACAAAAACTCATTTTGGATCCATTGGAAGCATCAAAATCATCAAAACAATTCATCTTCTTCAGGTTCCAGGTCAGGCCGAAACAGTGCACACATATTCAAAAATATGGATTTTTCAACTTCCAACACTTATACCACTTGATTCTTGTTTCAAAACTCTCATTCATGCATGGGAAAACATGATTTTAACTTTCCTATATCAAGTGGAAAATTGGACAGCACCTTCCCTATTTTATCATGATTTTCCAAATTTTACAAAGTCATGAAAACAACTCAATCAACATCAACAACAACATCAATATGCTCCTTTCAACAAGAGGAGACATTTGCAACCAAGAAATGGCTTTAAATCCCTCTTTTTCTGACTTTTCTCTCAAGAATCCTAGGTTATGAAACTTGAAAAAGAGAGTCCAAATCAGATTTTTAAACCATGGAAGAGGAAGTTGCAAGGATCATTTTCATGTATATCTTAAAGTAGCATACTTACTTACCTTGAGTTTCCACCCAACTTTTCCTCTCTTCCTTGCTCAACAATGGCGTCACTTTCTCTCCAATTTTCCACTGGTTTTTCGTGGAAATGGGCTGGAGCTGAAGGGAATTATTTGCTTTAATAAATCTCACTTTATTGATTTAAGGGCTAGGATTAAGTCTTGCAACATAAAGGTAATCTAATGGTTGTTATTAAGCCACACAGGGGACACTTGTTATCTTCTCTTTAGCCCTCAAAAAGCTGTCATGATGGGCGTAATGAAGGGGAAAAAAATCTGGTTAGTCGAACTAAACTGGGTCCCATTCGGTTACTTTTACCGATTGCACTTTTTGCTAGTAAACTTAACTTTATTCTGGTAAATCTTTTTCTACTTTTCCAGATATATTTTCTTCCTCATTTAATCTCCATACTTTCATCTTGAATATAACAAAATTATTATCCCCAAAATACCCTTTACTTTTCTCAAATTTTACAGAATTAATTTATCCTGTCCAAAATCCCTGAAAACGTACAATCGGAGAGCAAAATTCTTTTAGGGCCTTGAAAAATACTACATTTTTCACTGATTCTCTAGCTCTTTTCCTTTTTCCAAAATGTCCTCTAGATTGTTCAAAATTAATTTTTGAAATAATTATATTTCGGCGATTTTTGGGTCTTTTTCGTGTCTTTTTCCCAATTTTCGGGAAAATCGCTTTAATCGTATACTGGATAATAATTTTATTAAATACTATAAAATTCACTGGATTTTCCATATTTTTTTCTAAATTTTTGGAGGGCTCCTGATACCCTAAATTATTATTTTTCCCTTTTTCGCCCTTCAAAATTATATAGACGGAAATCCAGTCTGACTCTGGAAAAATCAGTGATTCACGGTTACGCTCCGCGAGTCGAGCTCTGTCTATTGGGCATCTGTAAATTTTTGGTCAACGATTGACTTTTGACTTTGACTTGTCAAATGACCAAAATGCCCTTCCATATTCTCATAATTACCATTTTGCTCTTACTTTCTCTTTTTTTCCAAAATTACCATTTTACCCTTACTCTTTATACTTAAAGGCCTTTATGTCCTTAATCTTTTTGTCTAATGACACATAGGTCCCTTCCCAGGGGGTCACCCATTCTAAAATTGCTCTTACCCCTGGCACGATTAACTTTAAAGTTCTTACAGATTCCGGTATCTTGGCCTATCTGTCAAAAATCTTTCTGGCCTATTCTGTTCCTTGTTTTCTGGACTTTCTATCTATGGGTTCCAATTTCATTTCTTAGTTATCAGATTATCATTTATTTCAGCTAGCATAAAAATTATGGATATTTCATCTATCATGCATGGTTATCTCTTTACCATTTCTTATTATTCTTAGCCCATTTCATGCATGCCTTATCCCATATTCTCATGACACTTTTATAGAGGTTTATGGGTTACAAACACAACAACAACTTCAAGAGAGTATGCAACTCAAATATTTATACAAAATTATGCAAGTAAGGAGCAACTTCTTCATTGATCTATAACTTTTTCCTTACCCTTACTTGAGCTTGCACCTACATGGTTAGTTGGGGGGAATGAGATTTGGGAATCCCAATAGTAAAACTACATAATCAAAATATTGTGCATGTGCATACATAACTTTAGAGCATGTGTATGATCATATAAACATGTGACACATCAAACTACAATTTATCATGCAAATGGCCAAAACATAAAAGTCACATTTCATACATAAAGCATGCACTTTAATCATCATTAAAGTCCATGTAACATTCACAACTCATTTTCATAAACATAAGAGGAAGATTAGTAGTCTTGCTACCTTTAACTTTGCTTTCCTTTTTTACTTAAACTTCAAAGTTCTCTTGGATCACTTCCAAGTGCTCTTGGAGGTCTCAAATCCCTAAAGATAATGGCATAGCATCCATGTAAATATTCAACCATGAAAATGCAACAAAACTTGCATCTCTTATCTTAAGACTTGGTTTTTATGGTCTCTTAAGCTTCTAAAGTCCATCTCTTAGCTTAGCCTACACAAAACATCATTTTAAAGCCAATGGAAGCATTAAAATCATCAAAATCCCACTCCCTTTAATTTTTACAGATTTTCAAAAAAACATAACAAGAAGGGAGGGTTTGGATTTTTCAACTCTTCTCATATATTCTTGCCTTTTCCTTCTTCCAAATCATGATTCAAGCTTCATAAAAATCAAATACCCCCTCAAGACTTCAAATGGACAGCACCTCCCCATATACTTAGGGTTTCCAAAATCCCAACAACAACACCCAACAACAACCAAAACAACAACAACTTTCATTAAACTACTCTTGATAACTTAAAGAGAAGCTTGCAACCTTTAATACCTCTTTAAACCTTTCATTTTCCTGTTTCATCTTTTGAAACCCTAGCCTCTCATCTTCAAAAAGAGAGACTCATTCAAGGAATCAAACCATTAGAGAGGTGGAAGAGGTTGTAAGACTCAAGAAAGATGTTAGTTGGGTGCTTGGAACTTTACCTTGTTGGTGTGAGCTTACTTTTCTTCCTCTTGAGAGCAAAAATGGTGTCTTCTTTGGCTTGGGAGGGAGAGAACATTTCAGACCATGAGAGAGGGAGAGAGCGACAAAAATTTGAGATTAACTAGTTAAATGGCCTCTTGAAACAATGAATGGATGAGATTAAAACTTGGTCCCCAAGTTTGTCTCTTGAATGGAGGAAATTGTGCCAACTGTCAAGCTCTTGTGGTGAGTGAAAAAGTTATCATCATTACTCTTTAGCTTGGGCTCCAAGACTTGGCTAGGCTACTGGCTCTCTGGTTACTTGATCCGGTGGCACACATTTCTGTAAAGTGCCCTTCACTTGGGTAACTTTCTTTTTACTCTTCCAGACACTTTCTCTCTCATGTGGCGCCATCACCTGGCCTCCTTGCCTAGGTGGCATCATGTCCTGGCCCAAAGCATCCCTGGGTTTCCCTTGTAACTCATCAAAATTCCTCGATTTGCGTGCAACACCGTAAGATGTGCTTCAAATGGCCAATTTGACTTAAGGGCATGGAAATATTCTATATTTTTCCCTGATACTCCAACTCTTTTCTATTTCTCTAAATCCTTCCTGGATTTTCAGTAATTAATTTTTAAGAAAATACTTTTTCAGGGCTTTTGGGCACTGTTGTTCTCCGTAATTTGAAATTGCCCGCACTGGATACTGGGTAACAATTTTATTAAATACTTCATGACCCACTAAACTTTTCTCAGTTCAGGTCTCCGGTGTTTGAGAACTCCTGCCACCTCAATTAATTGGTTCTCAGTCATTTTTAATTCCGAAATCTTTTAATTACGAAAATGCTATTGCCTTGTCTTACTTCCACTTATTTACGAAAATGCCACTACCTTCCTATTTCTTTCTTAATTACCAAAATGCCATCACTTTTCTATTCTTTCTTAATCCCAACTTTACCTTGGTTGACTTTTGACATTTTTCACCAACTTTGACTTTTGGGTTGACTTTGGCTTTTTGGTCAACTTTGACTTTTTGGTTGACTTTTGACCAAATTACCAAAATGTCCTTATTATTTAATGGCATTTTATGCCCTACGCCTTTTTAATCAAATGACCATGTACCCTTGTAATTTAAGCCAAATGACCATTTTGCCCTTGGGTCATTCTTACTTAAAATCCTTAAGACTAGGGGCTTAGTCAATTATGATCTTCCTTTTCTAGAGGCATTTTCCTTTCTATATTTTCACATCCATGGCATTAAATCATCACATAATTTACCGGCTTACTATAACACTCCTTATTTTCCTCTATAATCATCATATTAGATCACTATTGAACCACTTTAGGGTCTTGGATAACTTAAGTTGACCAAAGAAGTGAAAATAAAAATTTCAAAACGGAGTTATGGTTCATTTGGTCAATTTCCATATTTCTGGCCCAACTTTGAAAAATCATAACTAATTCTAGAAAAATCAAAATTGAGTGGTTGAAATTTGTATATGAAGCTTATGAAGTGATCTACAGGGGAAAAATACTCATTGGTTCCAAAACTTGCCCATATGATACAGTTTATTCCGTGAAAATTACTGTTCATTTGGTAACTTTCCAGTTTTCCAGATTTTTCTCTTAAATTTTGAAAATCATAACTCCTTATCTACACATCCAAATTGAACAAACTTTGTCCCATTTTAAAGCTTAGAACGTGTAGTATTTAACTGTATAGTTTCAAGTTATTCGGAGTTCGTTTGCTATTTTTTATCGCTATTCCAAAAGCAGAGTAGATTCTTGGTTTTGGAACTCTTCACTTAAGAGTTTAGCTTTTCTTTAAAAATTTGCCAAGCCTCTTTTTAGATAAGTTTTATCCTCTTGCAATGCATGATAAATTCCTTAACATCCCTTAGCATTTAATCCCTTACTCATGCATGCACATCATATATCCACTTACTAACCAAGTAGAGGTTTATAATTACATAACTACAACAATTCTCAAACATAACTATATATAAATTTCCACAAGCAAGAACATGATAATATGCCATCTTCAATCACCATAAACCTTGCTCTTACCCTTGCTTGTGCTTGTACCTAAAATGGTTAGTTGGGAAGGGTGAGATTTCAAAGAAACCCCAGTAGCAAACACTCTAATAATACATCTCCATGCATAATTATTAAATCAAAATATGTATGACATTTAACAAGAGCAATCAATCATGTATTCATCAAGCCAAGGCAATCATTGCATAACAGTCATCATGTTTTCACACAATCAATGTTTCATACAACAAACATGGCATTTAACACATATATATAATCAATTGAAGGTAGATGTCAAAGTTAGGAGTGTTGGTACATTGTCCTCTTAATTCCCCCTTGAATTTGAAGCTCTCTTGTTAATCTTTTCCAATGATTTCTTTGGTATTTAAACTCCCTAAACATTACACAAAAACATAATCATTATTCTCAAGCCATCATCAAGACAAGAGAATTACAAAAATGCAACTTCCTTACTCTTGCTCTTCTCAAGACCCTTAGAATTTCAAAATTTGTCTAAATAATTTCCAATGCTTCCCAAAACTTCTTCTAACTTATACCCTACACAATTTTTCATTCTAAAGCCATTGGAAGCATCAAAATTATCAAAACAACATTCCTTCCCCAATTTCCAGACTTGGCCGAGACATACTCATAAATACTATCAACATGATTTTCCAACTTTTAACACTTATATCATCATATTCTTGTTTTCAAACTCATCTTCATGCATGTTAAAGCTTGAGTATAACTTTCCCATGTCAAATAAAAATTTGTGCAGCATCTCCCCTTAAAAGTTCATCATCCAAAATTTTACAAAATTTAAGAACATGTTCCAACAACCACAATATATACATCAAAAGGCTCCTTACAACACAAGGAGACTTTTACAACCAATCAATGGCTCTAAATCCCTCTCTTTCTCACTTTGCTCTCATGAACCCTAAGTATCCAAACTTGAGAAAGAGAGACCAAATCAAAATTCCAATCAATGGAAGTTGTAGAGGAGGTTACAAGGAAGAATTTCATGTATAGCTTTAGGTGGAATCTCCTCTTACCTTGGATTTTCAAGAGCTCTTCTCCTTCTTCTTCATGCTTGAACATGGTACCTTTTCTCTCCCAAATTCCAGCTGCAAAAGTCGGTCCAAATGGAGAGAAAATGGAGAAGAGAAGGCTTTTATAAAATGCCTTATAAAAGATGAATGGCTAGGATAAAGCCTTACTTATTAAGCTTTAATCCAAGGGTTGAGATTGTGCCACACATATGACATTTGCTAAGTTATTATTGGCTCCTTAAATGTGGCAATCATTGCTGCACATGGAGAGGGAAAATCTGTTTGGGGTTTGGTTACACTAACCAAACCAAATTCCATTCGGTTACTTCTACCAATTACACTTTCTACCGGTAAACATAACTTTATTCCGGTAAATCTTTTCTTTTACTTTTCTGGAGATATTTTTATCCTCATTTAATCTCCATATTTCCCTCTTGAATATGGCAAAACTATTATCCCCAAAATACCCCTTGATTTCCTCAAATTTTACAGAATTATTTTATCCGGTCCAAAATCCCTGAAAATGAGCAATCGGAGGGTAAAATACTTTTAGGGCTTTAAAATTTTCTACATTTTTCACTGATACTCTAGCCCTTTTTTTCCAAAATGCCCTCTAGTTTTTTCAAAATTAATTTTTGAAATAAATTATATTTCAGGGATTTTCGGGTCTTTTTCCTCATTTTTGGGAAAATCGCCTTCAATCGTACCTTGGGCAATAATTTTGTAAAATACTATAAAATTCACTGAATTTTTCTAGACTTTGGTTTTTGGTCTTAGAGAACTCCTGATACCTTAAATAATTATTTTCAACCATCAAATCTTTAAAATTCCATAAATCATCATCCAGACCGAATTTCAATAATCGGTCAAATCTCTGGTAATAAGTGAGTTCTGCTCTATCTTTTGGGCATCTGTGAATTTTTCTGATATTTTGGTCAACAGTTAACTTTTTGAATTTGACTTTGACTTTGTCAAATGATCAAAATGCCCTCACATTTTCTCTTAAAGACCAAAATGCCCTTATACTGTCAACTTTTCATAATTTCCCATTTTGCGCTTGACTTTGTCGTCCTTGATCTTTTGTGTAATGACCTTTGGGTACTTCCAAGTAGATCACCCATCATGAGATTGCTCCAGGGTGAGCACGCTTAACTGCGGAGTTTTCATAAAATTTCTCTCACTGGGTCAAGTCTGACTTTAGGTCATTTAGCCCATTAGCATCAACTTTTTCTGTGCTTTCTATCTGTGGGCTCAAACTGGACGTTTGACTATTGGTTTGACCCTTTTTATCAAATGACCATATTGCCGTTGGTATTTATACTTAATGACATTTATGTCCCTGGCTTACATTCTTGGTAAATTTCAAAGCTTTAGGACTAAATTGACTAGGGTCTCTTTGGTCCGTTGACACCTTCTCTTTCTGTACTTTTATTCATGGGCCTTATCTTATCTCATAACTATCAGTTTGGCCTTTATTTCAGTTTACTATAAAGGGTGGATATTACACTTACCCTCTATTTCTACTCACAGGAATATACAGATACTACACATGTGACATGTTCAAACATTACTTAAACATGCATATGACCATAGTAATCAAAGTCACATACCATACACATAACATAAGCTTACACATCATAAAACAATGTACCATTTGATCTGACTAAGCCACAAATTATAAACTTAGGTCGTTGGTTAGCCTTGAAAAAGGATCAGGAATATTAATTGTGATTTCCAAGGATTGTACAGGGACAACCCCAGGGTCGTTCTCTCCGGAAGCTACTATTGCGTACCAATAATCCTTAGCTTGTGATTATGCTTGTGATGCAAATGCAATCAGTTTTTAAATCAAAATATGCTATGTACCTAAACTAATTACAAAATAAAAATTGTTTTTGGTATTTTCTGGTGAGAAAGAGAGTAAACGCAGATTTGAATGTAAAAAGGGTATATGATTGTGGTTTCCTCTTGAAAAAAAATTGTGCCATCATATTTCACAAAGGATTAGGGAAAACATCGACTTTCGCACTAAGTTTTGTAGTCAAAAACCCCAATAACTCGCTGGGTCAGAAATCTCATGAAATAAACTCCATCCATGAAATCCTTTAAGAACACTTAGTGTGTGTACGAAAATCACAAAGTGACAAAATCGCTGTGTACATTGTTGACTCTAGAACCTAGCACAACTAGGATAATAGAAGAGAACAATAAGGTTTCATTGAATAAGCAAAATGAACTCCATTCTACTTTGTTAATCACAAAACAACTCAATACACAATAATCCAAGTTTGGCTTGACCGAGACCAAGCATTTACACACAAATTACAATGTCCAACTTGGAATCCAAGTAATCTATAATGTAAATACAGATTGAAAGTAAATACTCCCGTTTCGGTACTTCGAACTTTGGCTCACTTCATCTTCAAGAGGATGGAGATGCTCAACTCCTCATGGGTGATGGAATCGAGCTCAGTATGGATGATTGAGGCATGATAAATGGATGGATGGTGAGGAAATGGAGGAAGTAGGGTTTAGTGTGTGTGGAGGTCAAGAAAATGGAATGTGGATGTGGTCTCTGCCTCTCTTCGTCTCTCCTTGCTCTCCTTCCTCTCTTACCTCCAGCCTCCTTCGAAAATACCCTAAATGGCATGATAAAACCATTCTAGGTCGGATCTCTAAAGACAGGTCGGGTTATTTTCCATCTGGAGTAAAAATCTGGTGCTGATGCGTGATATTCGCTACGGCGAAACTCTCTCAATAGTTCATGCTTGTTGATTGAACTTTAGCCGCGGTGAACTTTGAATTGTGCCGTGGCGAAATTTTCCAGAGCTGCTTCCTGTTGCCTTTTATACAGAGTTCCTGAAATGAAATTACTGGCCAAGGTGTGGCATCAATTGTCCCATGGCGGAGGCCCGAGGGGCCAAGTCATAGTCGAACCATGGCGCTTGGGCGTCTGCTCTACTGTGGGTTAAGGAAATAGAGTTACGCCCTGACTAACAGCTATAGCTTTTGGCCTAGTGGTAGCGCTTGATCCTAACAATTGGTATCAGAGCCAAGGTCATGGGTTCGATTCCCAGCAGGACAATTGCTGAGGGGGAGATTGTTGGCCAAGTGTGGCATCAATTGTCCCATGGCGGA
>JANTPZ010100794.1:0-10488 GCA_025593235.1 Vachellia pachyceras
TTTTGATTAAGTTTTCTTGATCATGAGGATTTTCACTTGAAGTGAGACTTTAAATAACTTCAAGGGAAGTTTTAGCTCATGCTCATGGATGGGGTGAGAGTTATCCTCTTGTATGTATCTTTAGCACATTAAGAACAAATCATAATCACTCGAAAGAAAGAAAGAATAAATTATAAAGTTTCATTTTATTTTTTGAATTTATAAAAACTCACAAGTCTCCTACAAATAGAAAAATACAAAAAAAAAACTTCAAATTTTGCTTATATGCACGTCTTTCTTTTTATTTAAGAAATTGCACAAATAATTATTTTCAAGTGCTTGACACATTAACAGGAAGAACCAAGTAGCTTAACTAACTAAACATCAAACTCAATTTTTTTTCAAGTGCTTGACACATGAAAGTGACATCATTTTAGGCTTAACAAGATGGCAAGATGAAAACAAATGTAAAATCTAACTCAATTTTGACTTATTCAAAACTTTTGGTCGAATTAGTTCATTGAGTTTCTTTCATCCAATGGACCAACTCAATGAATTTTAACATCAGGGATTTATCATACATCATGCAAAAAACAAGCATCCAATCCGATTGATCATTCAACTCACTAAGTTCACCAGGTTACACAGACCTAATATCAGACCGACCAATTGATCAATTCACAGATCCAATTTGAGTTTAACTACAAATGGCAAATGTACAAAGTGATCAAACCAAACCAGAACTACTCACCTTAGTGGATCCATTTTCCTCCAAGAAGGGGCCATAATCGTTGGAACCAGCATTGACAAGAGCAATGGAAGATTGAAGGTCTTGTTTGGTGAACATGTTTTGTTGAATTGTTTGTTGGAATAAGTCAATTTGGGTGGTGAGATTTGGTCCATCCACCAATGTGGGGAACACACCATTGCCTCCATGAGCAAAGTTCATGCCATTTCCTATCACTGATTCGTTCACTGAGTTCCATTGTTCATATGGTATTGGAGATGTTATCTTCATAAACGAAGCTGCTTCAACCCATAGTAAATATGTTTTACAAGTAATGAGCATGTTGATTTAAAATAGAGATATATAGAGAATGGATTAACATAAATTCAATAAAAAATATTCATAGAAAGTTATGTAATTTTTTTAAAAAGGTTGTATATGATGTTAAAATAATGATAGCAACAAATTAAATTTAAAATATTTTTTTATTTTTAAGATTTTAAAAATGATCAATATATAGTAAGTGAATAATGATGAAAAATTCTCAACACCTAGTATTGATAGTCTGCAAATCTTGTATACTCAAAATTTCAGTACTTTGATTTAAATTTTCATCACCAATAAAATTTTTGTAGGGGACTCCCCCCCCCCCCCAATTTTCCCATATATCCAAAATATATAATCTATCTAGTCATTCTTAAAATTCCATATCCACATATACATATATACATATATATGAGCAAGAAAAAGTGTATAAGTGTAAGTAATAACCTTTTTAAATAAATTTTGTTTAGAAGATTAAGAATTCAATTACACGAAGCCCTACCCAGTCAAATTAATTGAGAAAAAAAGTGCCAGGCTATTTAATTTTTTTTTTGTCCTTCAGATAGTAATGTCATCAATAGAGTCATAAATTCAATGTTATTCATTCATTCATAAAAGCTCATAATGGTTTTCCTTTTTAATATACACTCCCTCCACTTCTAAATGTAGAACCTAAATAGTTAATTTTTAAAATTTTAAAAAAATTTGTTAAGTTAGGTATATGGAAAAAATGTTTTATTTTTTTTAAATACTCATTTAATAATTTGTATTGAAAACTTCTTTAATAAAAAATTCCCTTAATTGGTATATAGGTGCAACCAATAGATAAAGTTTAGAAGAAAAATTACAAATTTGAATGACACAAACTTTTTGTATTTAGAACAAATCAAACTCATTATATTCACTGACTTTTATATTTAAGAATGGACAGAGTAGCTGATCAATAACAATAACATTTTGATGAAGAAAAATAAAACTAGTTCAATTCAATTGATCATAAGGGAATTTTTTCCTACAAAGAAAAAAAAGTAGGGAAAAATAAGAGATTTGATAATTTTCTTTTATAAAACCGAGTAAAAATTTGAATAAATATGTAAAAGTGTCTGAAAAGATTATGGAGATGTGGCGGTTCTTAATTACAAATTTACAGGAAAAGAATTAATGAATAAACAGAAAAGAAACATTATATACTTATTTATTATTACCCATATAATCTGAGAGGACAAGGCCATCACAGAACCTGCCGGCCGGTGTACCGGGAAAAGTGACGCTGTAGGGAGGCTTTAATGACGGAGAGTTGACGAAGTTGCCGGTCTCCAAAAACAAACAGCTTCTTCTCTGATACCCCTTCAATCACTGCAACACATGTAAATAAATAAATAAATCAAAATTATAAACACTAAAAAAACCATCCCAAAAAGAACAAGCCATGAATATTTGAAGAAACTTGGGATATTATTTTCATTATTATTACCTGTGAAAATAGCAGAGAGATTAAGCAACAGAAGAAGAAGAAGGCCAAGAGAGAAGAGACTGACGAGTTTGCTTCGCCATTGATGGAGCTTGTGAAACAGAAGAGAGCATTAAAATGGTGAAGAAGAAGATGAAGAGTTTGGAACTTTATGCCGTACGTACTATATATATCTATGTGAAGAGGTTACGGTTGTCTTGTATTTATAATCGCTCAGTTTGGCAAAGCTTCTCAGAGCCTAAAAACATGTTCAACAGTGTTTTTCCGTAAAACGAGATGATGTCATTCATATATTTGTCTCGGCTTACGTAAAAGTATTTCTCTACCGCTTTTCCAAATAAGTCCAATCTGTTGGGAGCGATGTACAAATAGGGCATGTTTGAACGAAGAGGGTAGGTTGTTCCACTTTGACACAAGATTTAGGACATGTTTACCATAACGTTCTAAAATCATACTCAAGCAAATCGAGATAAAATTTTTATATATTTACCCAATTGACAGTAAATTACGTTGAAAAAATAATTTTGACTGCTAATTCAAACAATCCCTTAAATGTTCTTAACAACCCATACACTACTACAAAATGTACTTTTTACGCCATATTTTTAACCCAATTGGCGCCCTTTCTTAAGAGGGTGCGTATGTGATGAGAGTAGAAAGTTAGAGCTTACGGCATCCTATATCATGAAAGGCGCTATAGGTATCCTACAGCATACCTACGGCGCCCTATCTTTCAAAGTGTAAGTGCTTAGATCATTTGAGAATAGGCGAATTAGGTGAAAGTGCTTAGATCCTTTGTGCTTCAAAATAAAATATTGGGAAAGGAGGGGCCCGACTCTTAAAGATAAACCTTAACACCCGCGTTCAAGTGATCAAGATAAGAAAAAGAATACATGATTAATTAATGGTTATCCATACATTTATTAATAATTAACTTTTAACAAAAAGATCAACCCTCAATAAGTACTTATGAATTATCTTTCTTCCTATTTTCTTTCTTTCTGGGCAATGATTATTCATGCACTTGTTAGTAAAAAGAATTGTCATTTGTGCACTTGTCAATCAAGAACTCTCAATCTGTACTGATGAATTGTCTCTCTTCCAATTCTCTCTTTTTGAGCAATGGTTATTCATGCACTTGTTAGTAAAAAGAATGGCCATTTATGCATCTATGGATCAAAAAGAGCTCTCCTTTTGTACTAATTAATGAATTATCCTTCTTTCATTTCTCTTATTGCTATCGGTCAAAAAGAACTCTTAATATGTACCGATAAATTATCTTTCTTCCAATTCTCTTACTGATATCGCTCAAAAAGAACTCTCAATATGTATTAAGGAATTAACTGTTATTCATTAACATATCAGCCAAAAATAACTCTCAATCTTTAATGATGAATTAACAGTTATCCATGCACAACATGTTTTGATAAGAAAATAAGCAATACATGAATGCCATTTGACTTTCCAACTAAGGATTTATTGGTTAAAAAGAAATGTGTTTTGGCCTATACTATAAACTAACAGTTCATATATGTTTAAAGAAGGTTATATTGGATGTGTTGGTAAGGAGTGTAGATCAAGGAGTATATATAAGTTCTCTAAAAAAAGGGTAGATGAAAGTTAAAGAGAATTACTCAATAAATTGAGGAAGTCTCTTGATTAAGTTTAACAATCTATCCAAAAGTAATTTTAGATAACGAACAATGATGATCCTTACAGCTAATACCACCCAATGTATTTGACTTGTTATATTGTGTAAAAACATCAAATTTCCTCATCCGCAGGCCATAGCAACCAAATTTGGAGATATTTTATTTGACGTTTTGCACATAATTAATTAACTATCACATTTTTTTGAGCTTATATGATAATTGACTAACAGTCAAATAAAGGGTACCCCTTATAATGTCATAACTTTCATTTATATAGTAAAATAACCATCAAAATCAAGCTGCTTTTTTTTGTGTGTGTAGTAATGAGCTAAAGTGTTTTGGGTGAAAGACTAGTAAAATATAACACGCCAGAATAATCAAAACATTAAGACTGAGACCAAATTGTGAAACAAACTATCATGGTCATACCCATAACCTTTAATTTTCCTTAGGATTTTACTATGCTATAGCTTTTTGCTGTATTTTAACTTTTCAACTTACCATGTCATAAGGATAATGATGCTAAACATACTTTCTTGTCTTACAAAGGAAATATATAAGAACCATATTTTTAGTGAGAAACATTGTTGTTTGGACCATCATCATCTGCAACATCATTCTTGTCACTGTTGATTTCTTGTAGATCCAAAGGCTGCGACTTATTCTTACCTTCTTTTGGGGGTGAGTCACTGATATTGGGCTTTGCTTGATCAGTTGAGAGATTAGGGCCAATGTTAACGTTGCTCTTTGCTGAGAATGGAAGCTCTTCAAGAGTTATGCCTGTAATATATAGGAAACAAAATTCTCTAAGACATTGTCATGGAACACGATGCTTGTTAAAGTACTCATGGAAGCTTCAACCCTGAAATGCTGTGTTTTTTATACTCATTTGGTCTTATTTACAAGTAACTCACATAACGTTTCAAATAGATTAATAAAAACATTAAATCTTGCTAACTCAACCTTGAAATTCAACAGCTTTCCAATTTTGTTCCTATTTAATATCAAATCATGTATAACACATGAGAGTAAAGTCAACACATGATAAATAAAATTAAAATTGAACATTGATATGAAAATTTAATGAACTAGATAAATAAAGAGTAAAATTGCAATTGATATGAAAATTTAATGAACTAACTTATAAATATGATCAAATAAATCATTCTCTCTTTATCCGATAAACATGATCAGATGAGTAATGATTAAATATGTGTGCTTAGTGATAAGTTTCATTTTAATTAATTATATACCTGGAGGAGGGGAAGTTGGAGATAACGAGATCGGTGGTTTTTTCTCTGTCCTTTGAAGTTTAGTGTGTGACCTATCTAATTCAGCCTCCCTTTGCCTTTGAACTTTTCTTGCCCTAATATTGACTCGCCCATCAACTTCAAAATTGTTTTTGCCACTGTCCTTTGAATTGTTGATATTGACTCTCGCTTGATCAACTGGGAGATTAGGTCTAACTGTTATAGTGTTATCTTTGAAAAGGAAAAGAAGGGGAAATTTCTCAATTATTTAGTTCAGAATAGATGCTCTCAAAGGATTATACTTGCAAAAGCAAAAAAAAAAACTTTATTTTTATGGAATGTGACGTTTAATGAAGCATTTATATATGTGTGCTTTAATCATAGAGTCAATGTGTAAAAATACTCATGAATGCTAAAAATATGAGTAAAAATGTCATAACCACTAAAATATAACTAAATACAGTTATATAAGCATATATAAAAATAGCATAGGCTCCATTATAACGTAAATTATTTTCATACCTTCTATTATGGATAAATTATTGACATCAGGTCTTGCTTGATCAATTGGAAGGTTAGGATTAGCCCTAGTGATGGAAAAAATGCGATTTCTCAGTGCTTCTGTTGAGAAGAGTACAACAGAAAAAAAATTGCAAGACAATTTTATGAAATGTTGATGCTTATGGAAGAATTCATAGGAGCTTCAACCCCTTGTTATTTTTGTTTATGTTATTATTATTTTCTTTTTTCTTTTTTGCATAGAGATCAAAATTTGTACTTAGAGATAAGTTCTCTTTGGATTATACCTGGAGGGAAAGTTGGAGGCAATGGGACCGATTGTCCTTGATGAGCTTGGCGTCTGGTATGTGATCCACTTAACTCAGCAATCAAATTATGTGAACTCATACCTTCTATATTGGGAATGAGTTATTTTGATAAAACATACGATTTCTCAATGATGTTGATGATGACAAGTTCTCTCCAACAATTCTACCTGCAATATAATGCAATAATTATATGACATTAATTGTTAGGGAATGGGATTCTTGTTGAAGATTTAATTAGGAAGCTTCGTAGTAATATGTTTACTTCAAACCAATTGAAGGTTCTTCAACCCTTTGAAGTCTTCCATGTGACCTTCTTCTTATCTCAGCTTCCCTTTGCCTTTGTAGTTCACTTGCCATAATATTGATAACAAGATTACCTCTACCAGCAGAGTTAGGAATAATATGGTTGTGAGATGCCATGGAGAAACTTTCAGGTAGTTCAACTATGAAAAGAGAATAGGTGAATTGGGTGAAAGGGCTGAGAATATCAACTTATAGCATAACAGTATAATGAAATTAGATCCTTTTTAGTGCTTCAAAGGAAAATATTCGCAAAGGAGGGCGCCACATGCGTGGGATCCACTATTAAAGATAAACCTTATCACCAGCATTCAAGTATTTAATAATACATGATAAAACAACGGTTATTCATGCATTTGTTAGTAAAAAAAATGATTATTCATGCATTTGTTGGTCAACAGAATTATCAATCTGCACTGATGAAATATCTTTCTTCCTATTCTCTTTCTTTCTCAACAATTGGTATTCATGCACCTATTAGTAAAAAGAATAGTCATTTATGTTCTTGTCGGTCAAATAGAACTCTCTATATGTATTGATGAATTATCTTCCAATTCTCTTTATTTCTGAGCAACAATTATTCACGCATTTATTAAAATGAAAGGTCATTTATTCACTTGTCGGTAAAAAAAAAGAACTCTCAATCTATATTAATGAATTGTATTTCTTCCAATTCTTTTTCTTTCTAAACAACGATTATTCATGTACTTGTCAATAAAAAGAATGGTCATTTATGCATTTGTTGTTAAAAAAAACCTCTCAACCTGTACTGATGAATTAACAGTTATTCATGTGTTTGGTAGTAAAAGTGAATGGTCATTCATGCACTTGTCAGTCAAAAAGGACTCTCATGACTTGTTTGGAAACCAGATTTAAAACTTAGATTTCACAGATTTCGAAGTAAAATCTAGGTTTTGAAAAATGATTTATGTTTAGGAAGTTATAGCTTTTACGGATTCTGAGACAAAAAAGTGGGTAGGAAAGAGGAAAGTAAAAAAGAGAAAGAAAGAAAAAGTAGGAAAGAAAAAACCTAGGTTTCAAACTGAGGTTTTGAAACCTAGGTTTTGAAACCTGATTCCCAAACAAGCTCTTAATCTGTAACGATGATTTGACTGTTCTTCATGCACATGTTTTGATAAGAAAATAAGGAGTGAATGAAGGTCATTGAACTTTCCAATTGAGGATTTATTGGTAAAAAAGAAGGGAAAATTTATTCTAAAGTCCCAAATAAAAAACTTATTTAAGGAATAGTCACATTGATCAAAATATTTATTCTGAGGTCCCGTTGACAACATGAGGTCCTGTTATTGACAACATCATGCGCAGGTGTTGACAACACCATCCGCGGGTGTTGACAACACCTCATGTTGTCAACGAGACCTCAGAATAAATATTTTGATCAATGAGACCATTCTTTAAATAAATTTCTTATTTGTAACATTGGAATAAATTTTTCAAGAAGAAATGCATTTTGACCTATACTATAAACTAACACTGTTATCACCAATTACATGTCTATCATCGCTTGCTATAGGATTGGTTAACTTTTTTTTTTTTAAATGATGACTATCGATATAACCTATACCAATATAAACAGATATAACATGTGGCATACCATTAGTTGATTATTAGTAAGGATCGGTAAGTCATGTGATATCTTCAACGTTTTTTTTGATAGAGATATATTCAACATATTAATCCTATGTTTGGATGGAGAGAAAATGACGGAATAAAGAAAACATGGAGAGAAAATAAGGGGAAAAATGAGATTTCCCCTGTTTGAATAAGAGAGAAAATGTGGGAGGAAGAAAAAATTGGAGAGAAAATAGAGTGTGGATCCCACCACATTTTCTCTCCAACTTTTCTCTCCACATATGGAGAGAAAATGGAGAGAAAACATTTTTTTCTCTCCACATGCTCTTTTATTACTTTTTCATTTTAACTGATTAAGTTTAACATATAATTTTTTTTAAAATTCTGATTATAACTTTCTTTTTTCAAGAGAGTAAGGTTTAGGATATAATCTAGTATCTAATTTATTTTTTAATTGCTTACTAAAACCTTACAACCTTCAAAAATATGATATATTCTTATCTAAGTTATTTTTTTTTTGAAATATAATAATATGAAAAGATATCTTTAATAAATAATCTGATTTTAAATTATTTAATGATATAATGTTAATATAATTTTTTCATTATCATATTTAATTTGATATTATACTTTATATATTTTAAGGATACTTTACTTGTTACTATTTATTAAAAGATTTTTATTTAAGGATATTTTAGTCATTTAATCATTTACCATTTTCTTTCCTCTCTGTTTTCTCTCACCCATCCAAGCAGGATGGGTGATAATATTTTCTCTCCACTTTTCTCTTCTCTCCATTTTCTCTCCTCCCGTTTTCTTTCCTCCTGACTTTTCATCTCATCCAAGCGGAGCCTAAAGGTAAAATTGTTTTTTTTCTAGCGTTGAATTATTTTCATTTATATTGTAAATTGCAAAATCAATTTTTAATCACTATTTTTAACTAATTTTAAATGTAAGTTCATTTTATATGATTTAGGTAATAGTTGTTTATAAAAAAAGGATTAAAGAGAGTACCACTATATTAGCAAGTGAATGGGTGGTCTTTAGCCCCTTGTTTGGATAAAGAGAGTACCTTGTTTAGATGACGGGAGAAAGGTGGGAGGAAAAATTCGGGTGCATATGTGATGCCTGAATTTTAAAACTAAACCTAATATGTATCCTAATATTTGAAAAAAATGAATTTTAAAATATTTTTAAAGAATAATTGTAATTTAGCTTTTGTTTTCTCCTCTGGATAGCTAATTTGCAACCTGGTGAAAACAAGTGCTGCCTCCGTATTGTCTTTCACTCAAAACAGAATGGTTGAAAAGTTCTAGTTGTAAATGTTGAAAAGCCAAAACAGAAATTGTTGAATCCTACTTCTTTGTATTACAGTTTTTTTATTTATATGAATTTTTTAAGAATAGGGAAATACTTAGATGAAGTTATTTATACCTATTAAGTTTTTCAGTTAAACTTGATCATATATCTAATTCTTAAAATATTATCATTTAACTATAAACATACATAAAAAATAGGATACAAGGTCACATGTAATTAGAAAATTACACATAATAGATATAATAAAATTAACGTATGGTACATGAAAATTTATAATATTATAATTCGAAATACACACACATATATTTATCAATAATTTATGTAATGCATTTCGAAACCAACTTGCAACTTACCTTGGAGGACTATGCCAGGTCCTGTTGTCAGATTTAGCCTACAAAAGTTACAAAGGGGAATGAAAATGAGAGCACCAAAATTGGATTTCTGAAAACAGGCAGCTCACTGCAGTAGCAATGTAGCATATGGCATTTGTTTCCTTAAATATTACAAATCCTGCCCTAACATGACAAGAAGTTGCTTTGCAGTCCATGTTACATCAACAAGGCTATGAAGAGGAGTAGCAAGATCTTCTGCCGTAGTCATCAAAAGGGCTCTGCTTTCTGCACCTTTCAAGATTTCAAGGGATTAGACTACAGAATAAAAATTCTGTCTAGATAGTGGAAATGCGCATATAGCCATAAATGATGTGTACATTAATTTCAAAAAGCATTTATCTTCAATATTATTTTATCAATAAGGCTTCTTGATAACCCTTAAAATGTTCACAACATAACACTGTTAATCAGAAAATAATATTAAATAGGGGTATCATAATCTGGGAAAGGGTTGGGCCCCACTTTCCCAAAATGTATATTCCCTCTAATCTTAAATATAGGCCCCTATTTGTAATGTGAATATTTAGGACTTGAGGGGATATTAAAAAGTTCATCTTTGAATTAGATGTGCTTAAATGACATCTAATAGAGTTTATCTTGATAATAGATGGAGTACAGATGATACCGTACTCAAATAATACCTAAAAAAATTC
>JANTPZ010100800.1:0-10322 GCA_025593235.1 Vachellia pachyceras
AAGAAGTGATATGGTACACCTCAGAATAGTAAAGGCAAGTAATACAGAGTTTAATGATGCCTTAAGAGATGCAATTTAAACCAGTGATATTTCACTATATTTTTAGGCATCGTAGAAAGGTGTGACCCTCAGGCCTAATATGAATGTGAGAAGTGAAAATCTCATCAGTAAATGCCACTGCTAATTGAATAAGAAAGATAGAAAAGTTTCCCTAATTGTGACAAAGTATGTTGAGTCAGCATGAGAAGGGGAAGTACTCAATAGAAAGCATACCAGAGAACGATTTAGCCAAAAAGTATCTCTTTAAAGTCTGGAATGGTGATTTTTCCTATGCCATCACCGCAGTTAGGCGAGCCACTTCCTGATAGACACGAAGAAAGGCAAACCCTGATAGACAGGGATACGTGGGACTAATTGCCCTAGCACAAGGCAAGCTACTTCCTGAGTGATGGGAAGAAAAGCAAATTCCTGATAGACAGGAATAAATAGGACTCCAATGGGAAACCATTGTGTGCTTCCTATATTATCTCACAAGAAAGTAAAGAATAACAGTAAGGCATGTGGAGTAAACCATTCCCAATATGAAGAGATAAAGAATGAGCTAATAGCAATCAAGGACATAATTCCTTGAAAAGTTTGGGTACCAAATGAGCTAATGAGAAGAGCAGAATGATAATCCTCTTTCTCTGCAATGTATTAGTAAAGATTAAAGAAGTAGTAAGGATTAGTAAATCCTGAAAGATGGCAGTTTGGCCTAGAGCAGACATTGGAAGAATTTGCCAAATGAAGGAATCAATGTCTGAGAATTCAAGAAGCATAGCAAAAAGGAGATGTGGCCTGAGAAGAATGAGTAAGAAGTACGAAAGAAAAAGGAAATGTAGCTTAAGAAAGCTAACAGTTATAAGATAAAGTGATATGAAGAGATAAGTTCTAGAAAAGTGCTAGAGCAACAAAAAGGAATAAGCAAAATCTCATAAAACAACATTGGTTTCTATGGTTAGTCTTGGAGAATTATTAGTCTAGTTATTATTGAGGATAGATAACTTATTCTTAACACATGTTCCATGGTCTAAGGGTTTCTAAAGAGCAAGAATGACTCCCTTAATAATGTAATGAGGCAAGGGTCTGGGACCAAGCCTATTGAATGGCGCTGATACGCACAAGGTCATAATGGACCTCAAGAAAGAAGCCCATGAAAAGGCTTGGAGTCAGAAGCATAATTCTGCTCTTAGAACACGAGAATGAGATGACCAAGAATGGACTCAAGATAAGAAAATGTCCTCATGATAGATAGCTAGTACAGAGAGAGTACCCTTGACTATTTCCTTAGATAAGCAAGATGTCAATTAGAGTGAGCTTATTCCAATCCCCAAACAGGGAAAGTAAAGAAATATAAGTACAGAGTAGAGCTGTAAGTCCTGAATGAGTTATAATCAGGCCAGCTAAAGAACACGATGAATCGAAGAAGCAAAGAATGTTAGAAAATTTCAAAGATTGGAACTTAAAGCCTCCAGCATAAACGCGAATAGATAATCATGAGGCTAGTTAAATGATGAGAGAATTAGATCGTAAAATAGAAGTTTCTCTTAATGATGAAAGCACCGAAGAGCCAAGGGAAGTAAGAGATCTCAAAAGTTCCCTACTGGAATGCTCAAATGTCGGATGCTAAAGTTCAGTAAAGAATGTTATATATCTCCAAAGCCTATTATGAGGCTATGGGAATGAAGAAAAGAAAGAGAATAAGAAAAGCCCTTTTGATTGAATGAACTCACCTAGTAATGAAAGGAAAAAGGACTAAAGAGTGAGTTAAAAGCAAAGATGCAGAAAGTGTCAGATAGTCAAAGTTAGCAAATAGAAAGGCTAACTAAAGGAGATGACCAATTAAAGGTGGGGCAGTAAGTAAGACTTGCCTCAGAAATTTTATCTTGAAAATGAATGGTCAATTATTAAAGGTCAAGAAATCCTAGCAAAGGAAGAGATTGACATGATTCTCAACAATAAATTGAATGGCTAAGAAGATAAAACCAATAGAGATGTGACTAATAAGTAAGTCAGCCATGCCAATATGAGAAAACGACCATTATAGCTAAGGATGGAGATTATATATTTTTGAAAGATATCTCCAATAATGAAGATTAGGTCAGTCTTTGAGGTTAAGGAGCTTAGCTAAAGATGTGCTGAGAACATAAAAACTAAAGATAATAGTTATCGTTTGGCCTTACCCCCAAGGACAAGTTAAGTGTGCCAAGAATTCCCTGTTTCCCAGTTAAAGGTGATCTAGCAAGGGCTAGCATATCAGAGAAAGTTACGTGGGGAAATGGAATAGAAGATAAGAGCCGAGAGCTTAAAGTCATTTAACTCGAAGGTGTAAATTTCGAGGATGAAATTTATTTTAAGGGGGAAGGAAATGTAATATCCCAAATTTCATGAACGGAAGCAAAGGCCAAACCGATAAATTACGGAAAGGTTTAACACCCATAGAAAAGAAAAATAGAAAGGAAAATGCCTAAGTAAGATAATCGACTAAGTCCCTAGTCTTGAGAATTCCAAGTAAGAATGACCCAAGGGCAAAATGGTCATTTCGCCCAAATGACAAAGGTAAAATGGTCATTTTGACTAAAAAGGCCTAGGAAGTAAAATGTCATCAAATAATAAAGACATTTTGGTAATTTGGTCAAAAGTCAACTTAAAAGTCAAAGTTGACCAAAAAGTCAAAGTCGACAAAAAATGTCAAAGTCAACCAAGGGTAAGGTTGGAATTAAGAAAAAGTAAAAAAAGTGATGGCATATTGGTAAATATGAGAAAGATAAGGAAGCTTGTGGCATTTTGGTAAATATGTGGAAAGTATAAAGAGTAATGGCATTTTCAAAATTAAGGATTTTTATATGACTGAAAGACTGAGAAATAATTATTCGAGGTAGAAGGAATCCTCAAATGCCGGAGACCCAAACTGAGAAAAGTTTTGTTGGGTTATAAAGTAATTAATTAAATTATTACCCGGTATCCTGTGCGGGCAGTTTTGAAGTACGGAGATCAACAGTGCCCGAAAGCCCCGAAAAAGTATTTTCTTAGAAAATTAATTACGGAAAATCCGGGAAGAATTTTGAGAAACGGAAAAGAGCTGAAGTATCATGGAAAAATATAGAATTTTTCTATGTTCTTAAGTCAAATTGGCCGTCGGACGCCCGTTTTACGGTGTTGCACTCAAATCGAGGAATCCTGACGAGTTACGAGGAGAACCCGGAGATGATTTGGACTAAGACATGACGCCACCTAGGCAAGGAGGCCTAGGGAATGGCAGAACATGAGAGAGAAAGTCTCCGGAAAAGTATAAAGAAAGTTACCCGATTAAAGGTTACTTTACGGAAATGCGTGCCACCGGATCAAGTGATCGGATAGGCAGAAAGCCAGTCAGCCCAACCAAGACTTGGAGGGCAAGCTAGAAGTCAATTTTTCCTAAGCAAATAAAGAGAGGACAAGTGGCACAACCACAATCAAGCATTTTCCAACTTGGTCCCCAAGTTTCATTCTCCTCCACACAATTTTTCAAGAGGCCATTTAATCAATAATCCTCCATTCTCTCCTCTCATTTTCGTCACTCTCTCTCTCTCTCTCCCAAGTCTGAAATTTTTTTCTATTCTCTCAATCTCCCAAGACACCATTTTTGCTCTCTCAAGGTAGAAGAAAGAGCTCACACACAAGGTAAAGTCCAAGCAACCTCCTTTCTTGAGTCTTGCAACCTCTTTCACCTTTTTAATGGTTTGATTTCTTGAAGGAGTCTCTCTTTTTGAAGATGAGAGGCAAGGATTTCAAAAGGTGAAAATGGAAAATGAGAGGTTTTTAAAGAAACAAAATGTTGCAAACTCTTCTTTAAAGTAGTAAAGAGTGTTTTATGGTTGTTGTTGTTGTTTTGGTTGTTGTTGGGAGTTGTTGTTGAGATTTTGGAAACCATAAGTTTATGGGGAGGTGCTATCCATTTGAATTATTGAAGAGGGAAAATGTGTTTGAGTATTTTGGTGCTTGAATCATGATTTGGAAGCAAGAATACACAAGTGTTCATAAACAAAAGTTGAAAAATCCAAAGCCTTTCTTTCCTTTTGTTTTTTTCGAAAATCTGTAAAAAATAGAAGGAGTGGGATTTTGATGATTCTAATGCTTCTAATGGCTTCAAAATGAATTTTTGTGTAGGGTAAAAATAAGAAAGGGGTTTGAGAAGTCTTAAGAACCATAAAAGTCAAGTTTTGAGCTTGTAAGGGTTTTAAAAATGCAAGAGGAAGCTTTATGACGTTTTTGCAAGTTTTCTTGCATTAGGATGATTGGATATTCATGTGGATATTATGACATGATCATTAGGAAGTTGAGACCTTCAAGAGCACATTTGGAAGGTTATTCAAGGGAGCCCTAAAGTGAAAAAGAAAAGGCTAAGATCTTGAGATAGCAAGATTACTAAACTAAACTTATGTTTTATGAAACTTTGTTGTGAATGATGCATGATTTTTGTGATGAATGAAGTGAATGATATGTGTATGAAATGTGACCTTGATTGCTATGGCCATATGTGTATATAAAATGTAGTTTGAACATGTCACATGTTATATACTCATACTCTTGGTTTAAGTTGTAATATGCTCATTCACAATGTTTTTGTTTAGTTAGTTTTGCTATTGGGATTCCCAAATCTCATTCCCCACCAACTAACCATGTAGGTGGAAGCTCAATCAAGGGTAAGGAAAAGGTTATTGATGAATGAAGATGTTATCCTTGCTTGCATGATTTTTTTGTATAAGTATATGAGTTGATGAACTCTATTTGAATTTGGATGATTGTAATCCCCTAAACCTCTACAAGAGGTATCATGTGAATATGTGATGATGCATGCATGAAAATGGGCTAAAAGTAACAAGGAATGGTAAAGAGGTGATCATGCATGATAGGGGTGGGTTAATGAACCAAAAAGAGGTTTTGGTGAATTTTAAGAAAAGTTGGTTTTCAAAGCTAAAGGGTTCCAAAGGCCCTGAAAAACCGACCAGTTTCACATGGAAAATAAAAATAGCAAAAGAGCTCCAATTAAGCTGAAACTTTCCATTCAGAAACTACACATCCTAAGCTTTAAAATGATATAAATTTTGCGAAATTTGGATATGTATATTAAGAGTTATGATTTTCCAAAGTCAAGGGAAAAATATGGAAAAACTGGAAGTGACCATTGGAACAGTGCACATTTTTGGAATAAACTGATTCAAATGGGCAAGAATTGGAACCAGTGAGTATTTTTCCCTTATAAATCACTTAATAAGCTAAATTTAGAAATTGGAACCACTTAGTTTTGATTTTACTAGAATTTATTATGATTTTTTAAAGTTGGGCCAAAAATCTAGAAAATGGGCTAATGAACAGTAACAGCGTTTTTGAAGAAATATAAAAATTTTCAAGTTCACTAAAAAGGTCAGTTTGACTTATCCAAAGCCCAATAGTGGTTCTAAAGTGATCTAATATGAGGAAATAGGGTGAAAATAGGAGGTGTTACAATCCCTCTATTTGGATACACAATTTTTCTCACAACAAGATCAAACTTATTGTTATTCTCTTTGAGTGCACACATAGAAAAATCAAATTATCACTTTATAAAAACCTTTGTTATCTTAGCTTGAGTATTGGGAGTGCAATCCATACTCAAGGGTCTCTATTGTATAATGCAAGAAATTAGCCGGTTAACCTTACTTACACTCTATAATATAGAAATAGATGAGGTGAATTAAACCTAAAGGAAAGTGATGTCCACGCCTTAAATACATTATGCACAACTTTCTTTTTCATTTTTTTCATTTATTCTTCTTGTACTCTTTAAAGAACCATCCCCACCAAGATCATCAACAAGTCACACGCAGGATCTAAGCCCCTACAAACATACACTATCTGGGCAAATGGTTGATGCTTTTAAAAGCCAGCATTGAAATTTATTTCAACTTAAAGAAATCTAAAGGTTTATTGGTTGAACCGTGAGTTTAAATTTAAATACAGCATACACTACTGCCATACAGCCAGAATAAAAGGAACGAAAAACCATTCACCTACAACTGCAAAACAGTAACAGATGAGAAGGATTTTGAGCGAGATGGATTGTGAAAGAAACTGAAAGGTAGCTGTTTGAGACTTGAAGAACTTAATTAGCTTCTGTTTTTAGATGGTCCGTCTAGAAATCTATTAAAAAAGTAATTTTATATAAATTAAAATATTAGAGCTTTATCTCAACTTATATATAATATGAAAAAACAGAGAAAATAAGCTTTATCAAACACAGTAATAACCGCTGAAATAGCAACGCAGCTTTTTCGTGATTATTTATATTTGTAATATAATAACTACATTTATATATAATTTAGGGCCCGTTTGATTTGATGGAATTTGAAGGCATGGATATGGAAATAGAATTGATTTCCATTCCATGCATGTTTGGTATGATGGAATTGGCTTCCACATGGAAGCCAATTCCATCAAACTCATGGATTTTCATTTCCAAATGAAAAGCTTGGATTTCCAATTCCATGTTGATAATTCTATCTAAAAATTTTTTAATTTGATTTAGGTAGTTTTAAAAGTTAAAAAAAATGATTTTTTAATTTAGAAGAGCTTTTAGGTCTTTTCATCTAAAAATCATACCTCATTTCCATGACATACCAAACATACTTTTAAACCTCATTTTGATTTTGATTTTCATTTTTATATCCACATCTATATCCATATCCATTAAAATAAATTCTACGTACCAAACGAGCCATTCAGAAATTGTAACGCAGCTTCTTCGACATTGAAGTGTAAATGCAATGAACCTGATAGAGAAGGACCACAGTCAACTGGGAAGTCGTAATAAAGTAAGACCTAGCTTTGTAATTTCCAACTTCCTTCCTCACACACCTAGCGAGACAAGTGGCTTGAGGCGTGATGCTCATGATATTATTACTGTACTTTTTTTTTAACACTTATATATCACCCAAAATCATATTTAACAGTATTTTTTTATAAAATGAGATAATATCCTCCACATATTTACCTCGACTTACGTAAAAATATTTTTCTACCGTTTTTTCAAACGGACCTACTGTCTTTTCAAGTTTGAGTACGTGGTTATTTGTAGGAACTTTTTTTCGTTGAAATTGGGATATAATAACCCTGTTTATAATCAAAATTTAGAAAAGACGTTTAACAGTATTTTTTAGTGAAATAAGATAATATTTTTCACATATTTATTTCGTAAATAATCTCCTTCATACATTTTTTAAAAATAAATATTAATTATTTAAATTATTTAATGATATGATTTGTGAATTAATTTATGATATTTGTGAATCTGTAGTTGTAACTTTTTACTAAAGTGATGTGATTTAGATTTTTTAATGGAGTGATTTTGATTTAAAAGATACCACTTTAAAATATATATTTCCCAATTTCCATCCCATGATCATAACTGACAACTTTTTTACAGTCTCCTATGAAATTAACCTATAAAATTAAGGGAAATTTACTGTTTAGTCCCACATAAGGGACTTATTTATCAAATGGTCCCAAAGTTTAAAATATTTAAAAAATGGTCCCATTGACAACACGAGGTGTTGTCAATACAGCACATGGTGTTGTCAGGGGTTGTCAAGTGACAACCCCATGCGCTGCATGTGACCATTTTTTAAATATTTTAAACTTTGGGACCATTTGCTAAATATCTTCACTACATGGGACCAAATAGTAAATCTCCCTAAAATTAATTAGCTCCTTTTTTACGGTCTCTTGAAATTTGCATCGCAGCTGCGTAATTACAGTTCTGTAGAGTGTAGAGGGTCCTTTGAAAATACAGTAAAGAAGTACTTTTACGTAAATTGAGGTAAATATGTGAAAGAGATTATCTCGTTTTACAAAAAATATTGTTAAACATGTTTTTGAGAATAAACAGGAGCAGAGACTGTTAGTTAAAATACAGCACGTGTCTCGCAACAACTTTTTCTAGAGTTCAAAATTCATCTTGTACTCAAAGTGATCTGGAAAGCAGTAAAGCAGTAAAGAAGCAAGACCTACGTTTGTAATTTCCAACTTCCTCACACACCGACAGAGAGAGAACTGTTGAGTCTCAAGTTGAGGTTCTCATGAATCACGATGCAGATGGCACCATTAATTTGAAAACTCTGTTAGGAAAAGGAGTTCAGTTAAGAACGGAGTTTACAGATTTATACATGATTTTACGGTTTTCAAAACAATTTTTATAGATTTTGATATGATTTTTACAAATTTTGATATGGTTTTATCTTGTTTTACGTGTTCCGTTTTGAGAACGATGTTCTCAAACAAGCACAACAAAGTTCATTCGTAATGCGGATGTGACATGAGATGTGAGATCATGTTTTGACGGGGGAGCTTGCCTTGGAACATTTTCCTTTATGTGTGTTTATTGTAGAGTTCATTCCACCCAAAATTTGTTGGGTGTGTTAATTTGGAGAGCGAGGAGCTCCACAGGAGAAATGAGTTTATAAATTTTTTAAATTTTTTTTTAAAATTTTAAGATGGTTTTTATAGATTTCGAGATATTTTATAAATTTTGAAATGGTTTTATCCGATTTGTGTATATCATTTTGGGAACGGAGTTCCCAAACAAGCCCATTACCTTTACTATCGTTAACATTGTGCATGTTTGGGGAAGAACTTATTCCCAACTGTATATACAAGTGAAGATAAAATTATCATGAAATTTGTAAAATCTATCTCAAAATCCGTAAAGTCTTCCCGAAATCCGAAACACCTTCCCCCATCCCAAATACACGTGAATGTGTGTTTAGGAATCCGTTGGGAAGAATGTGTTTATGAATTTCGAGATATTTTACAAATTTCAAAATGCTTTTTATGGATTTCGAGATATTTTTTACAGATTTTGAAATGTGTTTTATCTTGATATGCGTGTCCGTTAGGAGAAAGTGATTTCCAAACAAGCACATTATGGCTGCGTTTGGTATTCCGTTAGGAATGCCGTTTTGGCTCCCAAAATCCATTCTCACGCAAGCCGAGACAAAATTCCTCTCACATAAAGTACCTCGGAATCTGTGTCCGTTTTCTCAACGGGTTTCCAAACGAAGCCTATGTGTGTTTGGATATGAATTTTTTCCACTTCTTTTCATGGTATACATAAATTGAGATAAAACTCCATTATTTTATTTTTCTGCTGTAACAGTTATACTCAACATTATAAAACAATATATGCATGTAAATTGTTGGAAAAAATAGGATATGCATGTAAATAAAAAAATAAATAATATATACATTAGGCCACTAAATCATATTTTAAGAAATACTTTATATAGCTAGTATTACATCCGTAGTCCATGTCATGTATGAGAACTACTAACTACCATCGAATCACCTTCGATCAATTATTTCCATCCGCAGTCATGGCAAGGAAAAATTATAGGGAGATTTACTATTTGATCCCATGTAGTGAAGATATTTAGTAAATGGTCCCAAAGTTTAAAATATTTAAAAAATGGTTCCATTGAGGTGTTGTCAATGCAGCACATGGGGTTGTCACTTGACAACCCCTGACAACACCATGTGCTGTATTGACAACACCTCGTGTTGTCAATGGGACCATTTTTTAAATATTTTAAACTTTGGGACCATTTGATAAATAAGTTCCTTATGTGGGACCAAACAGTAAATTTTCCAAAATTATACAGCAAATTAAGGTGGTGCACATAGAGCCGGTAATACGGGTTTTACCCATGGGCTAAACCCGTCCAACCCATGACCATGGTGGGTTGGGTTATGAAAAATGAGGCCCGTTTTGATGCGGGTATATTTAGCCCGAACCATATGGGCCAAACCCATGACGGGTTAGCCCGAAGAGTTGACGGGTAGCCCATATTTTTTAAAATAGGCCACTATTGAAAATATATATTATTATTATTTTGGAGTTTTTTACATTCATGGATTGGATTTATAGATTGGTAAGTGTCTGATAGTATGATAACTACCCTGCTTCACCTGCCAACTAATGTGAGTTTTATCCTTTTGCATTGATATATCTATATGACTTTTTTTCCAATTAAGTGGTATGGATTGAATTTTTATTATGTTGTTCATAGATCATAATATCCATGTTATTTAAAAGTATTGTTCAGTTTATCAACATTTGTGAGACCTGTGATGGCTGGGGTATTGGGTTTCTATCTTAAAGAAGAGCAAGTATGAGTTTAATTTAGGAAGTATCTGGGTCCATTTATGATGCATAAAGTTTTATTATACCTCATTCTTCTGTGGCATTTGTATTTTCTGAGTTGCTCTTT
>JANTPZ010100802.1:0-12159 GCA_025593235.1 Vachellia pachyceras
TCCATGCCCTTCAACTTATAGTCTTAAATTAACTAATTTTGCGTAATAAGATGATTAGAAAAGCAACTTCTAACATACAAGGAAACTTGGCTGCTGCACAAAATCCCAACACAAGCCATGCATATGATTAGGAGCTCTTGCTATTTCAGCCAGTAACTATCCGAGAGCAGAACTGATGATATAAGTCAAAAGAATATTTAATGGCATGAACCACCTACATAGTCAATGAAGGCATAAACTTATATAAAGAAATGAATATATGGGGTTAAGGTGCATCCAGCACCATGAAGTATTTTTTTTATGTGCATCTAACACCCTAACGTATTTTATGATGCATCCACCTTCATGAAGTATTTTCTCATATGTATACAATATTTTAAAATATTTTATCATGCATCTAACAACTTGAAGTATGTTTTCAAGCGGCTTAATTGGAACCTCTCTATAACTCTCTAAGTTTATTATATTTAAAATATATTTTTGATATATTTAGAGAGTTATCAATATGATTTAAAAGATTATGAATTCAAATTAGTACATCTATGATTTTGAGTTTAAATTATCAAATCTAAGATTCCGAGTTTAAAATAGTAAATCTATCAAATGATGCATTATCTTAAGGACCGATCAAATCATACATGATAATATATATATATACATGTATATATCCAAGAGGGAGCAAAAGCAAGGGGGACGCACAGTACCACCAATTCATCACCCATCCATCCTCATCATTATTGTCTCTCTCACTAATTCACCATCAGTTTCGTTCCTCATCTCATTATTATTTCCTTTTCTCTTTTTATCATCATTCTTCTCTCGTTCAATTCATCGCCTCCATCCCCTCTCTCATCATCATCTTTTCCTTGTGGGTGAATCTGGTTTCATCAAGATGATGAGTGGTTAAATCTTGATGCTTCTTGGAGATGAAGTTTTAATTTGAGTTCCTGAATTAACTAGAGAAGTTAAAATTAAGACTTCTTGATAAGAGAACGATCCGAGTATTGTACTCTACTCACTTTCTGGTTTAAAAATATTTTGCATTTTATCCCAAAGAGTAACACTACTACAAAAGGTACTTTTTACGCTATATTTTTAACCCAATTGGCGCTCTTTCTCGGGGGCGTGTATGTGAAGGGAGTAGAAAGTTAGGGCCTACTGGCCCTATGTCAAGTGAGGCGCCGTAAGTGTTTTATTGGAATTATTCATAAACTCCAAAATCTCCGCCTCGAGTGAGAAATCTCCCTCAGAATCCCGGTCTTTGCACCTCCTCAACAACCCCGAGAAACCCCAATACAAACCTTTGCAACAATATATATCCCTTCTTGAAAGAATCCGAGCACCCCAAAAGCGACCCAGTCTCCTTCGCAAGGTTCAGAGCCGCGAACTACTGCATCGCCCTCCTCGGTCCCCTCGAATCAAGGACAAATAAAACGGAGGGAAAGTGCAGAGAGTTCAAATCCGCTAAAGAGTTGTCGGGGAGAAACAAGAAAGCAGAAGCAGTAAGGCAATGCATGGTTCAGGCATTTCGCCGAACAGTTTATTGGTAAAAGGTAAAGAAAAAAGATTTCATAGATGTAACCAGTGTGCACGAAGTATTAATTTCTTCTCTTTGATCTAGAACATCCTCAAATTTTTAATCGGTTTTTGTTTAGTGATTTATAAACATACCAATAAAACTATGATATAGAACAAGGATCAGGAGAAGTTCATGCTAAAGATGAGGACTTATTGACAAAGAATGAATGTGAAGCTAAACACGAGAGTAGTAAAATTGGAAGCGAGGAAATTTGGGGTTCTGGTCGAGTTTCTCCTTCAGCTTACTATTTTGAATTAGCTGCATCTAGAATCGCAAAAAATTGACCAGCAATGAAAGGAGAGGGTATTCAAAATCCAAAATTTAAATAGACAAGCCGAAAAAGAGATTAAAGAGGGGAAAGAGGTTCAAACGCGGCGACGGACCTGCGACGGACAGGGACGAAATCAGCGCGCGGCACGGGCTGAACGACTGGGCTCGTGACGGACGAGCTCGACACGGACGGTCGCTGTCGTTGTGGGTGCTAGCCGGGGTCACGGACGTTGTGTGGCATGGGGTCGCTGTCGAGGTGGGGTTTAGGGCCGGGACTGTCGTTGTCGCTGTGTGGGTACTGGGGTTTTGGGGGAATATGAAAGGAAGGAGGGAACCCGGCCGATTTTAAGTAAGGGTGCCAAGCCTTTTGGCGCCCTACAATTGGCGCCCTTTTAGCACCCTACAATGGATAGGGCGTCGAAAGGCTCCCTTTTAACGCCCTACAATGGATATAGGGCGTCAAAAGCAGACTTTTGACGCCCTATATACGATATAGGACGCCAAAAGTGTAGTGTTTAGGCGCCCTATATTATATAGGACGCCTAAAGCTCCCTTTAGGCGCCCCATATCCGCATAGGGCGCCTAAATGTATCTTTAGACGCCCTATATTGGAGATAGGGCACCTAAAGTAGTGCTGGAAAACGGGCTAGCCTGCCAGCCCGTGGGTCAAATGGGTTCAGCCTGTTTGGCCCTTTTTATACGGGCTGCCATTTTGGCAGCCCGGGCCACTTTTTTTTTTAAAATTTTATTTTTTATTATTATTTTATTAAAATTTTCTTTTAAAAAAATAATACAACAAATTTACATAAAATTTATCAAGTCTATTGATTTTTCGGAAGAAAAATACAATACATTTCTAAAAAAATATAATCAACAATGTTTACAATACAAAAACATAATACATAATCAACAATATCCAAAGTAAGTATGCATTTAAGATGAAATGATAAGGTTTAAAATAATATTTGAAGCTATTGAAACATTATCATCTTCATATTAAAACTATAAAAGGTTTAATTTTTTAAAAATTTAAAAAAATAAAAAAAGCGGGTTGGCCCGCCAACCCGCGGGCCAACCCGTTCTAACTCGCGGGCCAAACGGACTGAGCCTGTTTAGCCCGTTTTCATGTGGGCTGCCACCCGCCCTCAGCCCGCGGGTTGATGGGCTCAACCCACGGGTTGAGCCCGTTTTCCCGGTACTAGCCTAAAGCCTTCCTATAATTTCAAAAATGACACCGCCTTCATTTTTTACTCCCTTTTTTTTTGAAAAAAGGACGCGAATTTCAGTAGTAAAAAGTATATTCTGTAGTAGTGTAAAGACACGGTCAAATCACTCTCCTTTACTTTTATTGTCCTTCTACCCTCATTTTCTCATATTCTGGCCCTCCATTTCATGGGTTGTTTGTGCCTTTTTGATGAAAGGAAGGGTCATAATTAGAATGAGGGTAAAAGAAAATGAGAGGTTCCAAGCCGGTTTCAAGTGCGTTTAGTGCCATAAAGTATTTTTTATACCTTGGTGTTATATGCACTAAAACCTATTTTTATTGTAAGGTTTTGGATGCACCTAAAAAATACTTCAAGATGTTGTATGCACACAAAAAATTCTTTAAGGTGTTCGATGTCCTAAAAAATAATTTAGAATGCTAGATATATCACAACATATTTTAGAGTGTTAAATGCTCATGAGAAAATACTTTCATAGGTTGGATTTGCCTTAACGCATGAATATGAGGAGCAGCAAGAAAGAAAAGTTACAATAAAATGTGTTTGTCTCGGAGAGCATTTGGGCTTCAGCTAGGTTGCTGCTAGTGAGAGCAGACATGAAGACATAATGTGTCTGTTTGGGAGAGCGTTTGAGCTCTCCAGACACATGTTGAACAGTATTTTTTGTAAATTGAGATAATCTCCTTCATATATTTATCTCGTAAACCTTAAAAACACTTCTTGGTACCTACAATATACCATCTGAACATATTAATGAAATATATTCAGAAACTGACAATTCAACAATCTGCCAAAGACAAAAAAAAAAGGAAAGGAAATTATATGCATATTTCTTCTGTAATATCATACCTAGCAGTTGCAGATAACTTTACAGAGACTGCAGCATATGACGGTCATAGGTATTCAAATGTGATTCTCGTATTACACATGCGTGCGTCCTCCACACACACACCAATTTTCTTTAAAAAATGAGTTATGCATATAACATTACACGATGAAGTGTGCATATTTAGAAACACCTTTTTCCAAACAGTACATGTAAATTAAGATAAAAGCATCTTAAAATCCGTAAAAAGTATATTGAAATCGGTAAAAATCATTTTGGAATCCGTGACTCCTTTCTCTCAACAGATTCCCAAACACACACTAAGATACATGATCTGATCTCTTTGATAGATAAAAAAATTGTTTTCCCAATATAAACATATAACGACACTTTAAAGATAAAAGTATAACTAATTGTCCGTCAACCAATCGTAATTGTTTTTATTATGGCCTAATTAATAATAGGATCAAGTTGCAATCTAAGCAAAGTTTTTTTTTTCTTTTGGCATGCATGCTAAGTTTTGAACGATATAAAAGTAAACATAACCACTACCAGAAAAATGGTGGGAAGGCAATTTCCATTGGGTGAAGGAAAATGTAAAAGACAGATTTACACATAAAATATCAAATATAATGTACTCATAGTAAAAAATATAAAATTATACAAGGCAATATGATCATTTTACATAATTTTCTAACCTACTTTATCACCATTTTAATCCAACTAAACAAAAATTTTTCTATTAAATCATTTTCCATTTCAGTGCATATCATATATACCATGTCAAAAACAATTCCATTCTCTTCCTTTCCTTTTCTTTCCCATCGTTAAACGGGCCCTAAGTTTCAAATATACGTTTTCATATAAAACCTAAATTTTAAAAAATGTTAGTATTTGGATAAGACTTAAATTTTACCATAAAATATAGGTTTAGAGAAGATGATCCAAACAAGCTAAGAGTTACATGTGATCCGAGAATCTGATATTATGATTCAAAAGGTTGAATTAAATATTTCTAATTATTAATTACCCTATTGCTTCTTCGTATAAATATAAACGTAGAGTATCTAGATAATTAATTTGCAAAAATTCTAAAAATTAGTTAAATTAATTATTAAAATACTTGTATTAGTTTTTTTAAAAAATTAATCTCTTAAAAATAAAATATAATTATCTACTAGGAAAAATTAGTTGTTGCAAAAAAAAAATACTATGAAAAAATTAGTTCATGTGTAAGATACTTAGGAGTGATTAACGCTTATTTATAATTTTATCTTTGTAATCCATGTTTAGATATGATTATTTTATATTTTTTTTACTTTAAAATCTCATTTGATATGAGTAACATTGAAAAAAAAATCAATTTAATAAAGATTTAATGAGTTAACCATTAACTATTTTTTTCTTAGTTAGGGTGTGGTGTTTGAAATTTAAAAGTAACTTATATTTTAAATTGGATAGATTACTAGACCCTCCCAATTCTATAAGAGCTTATTAATTAATGTTTATATATTAAGAAAATTAGTTAAATTAATTAAATATAAAAAATTGTATTATTTTGCCAAATTGCCATGTTTAATCATTTGCCTTGCATAACATACATAATGAAAATCCCCTTGATATGTATTGAAGAGTATGAAAAGTTTATGGGAATATTATAAATTTAGAAGATAAAGTGAATTGAACTCTTATATTTAAAATTTAAACGAATTCATGTAGGTTATAGTAACTCTTATATTTAGGATTGAAGTGGTTGCTTTCAATTATTTGCATTAAAAACTAAACCCTTAATGAAAAAACTCCTTAATATATATGATGAAAATTAAAAAAATTATAAATTTTAAATAACAAGTGAATTAAAAGTGTATATTTAAAATTAGAATTTTTTTCTTGAAAAATTGCTTTTACCATGGAAAGTTATTTGTCATGGCAAAAGTGTGTAGCTTTTAAATTTAACAACCTTAAACATATGATGAATTTAGGGCTTGTTTGGAAACCAATTCTTAAACCTAGATTTGGTTTCAAAACGTAGGTTTTACCTTAAAATCGAAGTTTTGTCCAAGCAAATTTTTTTTACCCAAAAGCTATTTTGGTTACAAAATCTCGATTTAAAACCTAGGTTTTGAAAAAGCTATTCTGTCACATCACCCTTCCTCTCTCTCCCCCTAATGATTATTTTCTTCTATCACATCACCCTTCCTCTCTTTTTTATATTATTTGTTAATATATTATTCAAATATATCTTTTCATAACTATATTATTTATTATAATATTGTCTAGAAATCCGTAAAAACTATTCTCACTGTAACTTCCCAAACACAAATCACCTTTTTAAAACCTAGGTTTTGAAAAAGCTATTCTGTCACATCACCCTTCCTCTCTCTCCCCCTAATGATTATTTTCTTCTATCACATCACCCTTCCTCTCTTTTTTATATTATTTGTTAATATATTATTCAAATATATCTTTTCATAACTATATTATTTATTATAATATTGTCTAGAAATCCGTAAAAACTATTCTCACTGTAACTTCCCAAACACAAATCACCTTTTTAAAACCTAGGTTTTGAAAAAGCTATTCTGTCACATCACCCTTCCTCTCTCTCCCCCTAATGATTATTTTCTTCTATCACATCACCCTTCCTCTCTTTTTTATATTATTTGTTAATATATTATTCAAATATATCTTTTCATAACTATATTATTTATTATAATATTGTCTAGAAATCCGTAAAAACTATTCTCACTGTAACTTCCCAAACACAAATCACCTTTTTAAAACCTAGGTTTTGAAAAAGCTATTCTGTCACATCACCCTTCCTCTCTCTCCCCCTAATGATTATTTTCTTCTATCACATCACCCTTCCTCTCTTTTTTATATTATTTGTTAATATATTATTCAAATATATCTTTTCATAACTATATTATTTATTATAATATTGTCTAGAAATCCGTAAAAGATATTCTCACTATAACTTCCCAAACACAAATCACCTTTTTAAAACCTAGGTTTTGCCTCAGAATTTATAAAAGTTATTTTCCAAAATCTATTCTCCAAAACCTAGGTTTTACCTCGGAATCTGTAAAAGTTATTTTCAAAATCACATCCAAACAAGCTCTTAGTGAAAAATGTTCTTCTATTTAAATTTCTATTGAAAGATGTGGTTATATTCGATATTTGATAATATCTTGAATATAATTACTTTTAAAAAAAGATAGATAAACTTATTAGAAAAAAAAGGGAAAAGCTATCACATTCCATGAAAAAGAAAGATGCATGGAAATGAGAACTTTTGTTATAGAAAGTGAACATCCATATCAATATTAGAAATAAAGTTTATAAGAAGCTTTTATCCCCCCCAGTTGTAAAAGATTCCCTAATCACATTTTCTCGATAAATGAAATCCCAATCACATTTCTTTAGTGTTCCCCCTCATGCCTCATTGGGCTCTTTTTTTATTGCATTTCATGTACTTGGCTCTTTCTTCAATATTTTTATTGCATTTCATGTAACTATTTTTTTTTTCAAGTTTTTTCTCATGTCACTACTAAATATCCAAAAATTTTGAGAGAATTGAAAATAAATCCTTTATTAATAAATTAATTAGAGAATGAGATTTATTATTGTATATTTATGAAAGTTTAGTTGCATATCAGAAATTTTAATTGCGTAATGTGGAATTGAAGCTCAAATGAACATAATGTGAAATTTTAGATCCATAATTTAAAAGGTCTCGTTCTACTATTAATTTGTTAATAAGGGATTTATCTCCAATTCTCTTAAAAATTTAAATTGATAATATATAGGTCCCAAAATTTTTTTAATAAATCCCATGTCTAAAATTGTCAGAGTTGAATGTTTATACATAAATTTTAAAATTTTTTTGGAGATCTAATTTTTATTAAATTGATATTTCTTGGGAGTAAGTATCATTTCCCCAATAATATCTAAATTTTAAGAAATATAAGCTTCAAAAAATTTTTAAACTTAAATTGTTATTGGGTTTGTTTGGATAGTCCGTTGGGAGAACGGACATAGATTTCGAGGTAAATATGTGAGAGGAATTTTATCTCGATAAACGTAAGAATGATTTTTGGGGAGGTTAACAAGCCTATTATTTTCCCTCTTTCAAACTTGTTTGGATTGGATTTGGCTACTGAATAGGCTTTTGTATCTGATATGATTTGCTTTGATCTTCGTAACTTTTTTTTGGCACTTTCTAAAAGCAACATGATTTAGCACCTTATTATAAGGGATGAGTTGCTTATTAATGAGACATCATCATTATGTTCTTTAGGGCGCGCGTGATACCCTTTTGTGAAAATTAATCTTAGACCATTCGTTTTAAATAAAGTTGTGTGATTCATTAATTATCCGATGGAAATATTTACATACTTCCGCATATCATCAATGTCCTACCCAATGAAATTGTTTTAAGTATCCTTTATTGTGGATCTCATATCCTTTAAATTTTTTTAATTATTTCTCTTTTTTCATGACCCATTATACAGGATATGAGATCAACAATAAGAGACACTAAAAACATTTTCATTGGTAGAGTATTGATGGTATGATACTTCAGGAGTATGTAAGTATTTCTCTATCGTGATGTACGGTGAATTTAATTTTTTTCACAGATAACATTGAAGATAGCTCTCTAGAAGAGCAATCAACATATATATATATATCAACACTACAATTGTTTGGGGATTAGTTATTTTTATAGAAATGATAGATTGTTATTAAGTATCTCTACTCCTACAAAATAATATATTTATATACGGTAAAGAAGTACTTTTACATAAGTTGATATAAATATGTGAAGAAGATTATCTCATTTTGTGGAAAACACTGTTGAACGTGTGTTTGGGTCTAACAAACGCTGAGTCAAACATATACACTACTAAAATGCAAAGGTTTCAAAAATCTCGATGTAAGTGGCTCTAATATAATGAAGGAATAGTAATAACAAATCTCGATGTGATTCGATGGAAACTGTTAATGAGAATCGTAGTAAGGTGATGGAAGTTAATCAAACTAAAATCACCCAAATTCCTAAAGTTGATAATCCTTCAGCACTTAATGAGTTTAGGCTAATCTCTGCAATGCGTCTATCACTAAATTCCATGCTTCCCAGCTATGAAGCGTCAAGCAATGTAGTTTTGTTTTCTCCGTAAAAAGGTCAAGCTACGATAACATCATTATAACATAAGAGACCACACGGGTATGTGAAGAGTGAGTAAAGGATATATATATATATATACAGCAATCAAGTTGAACGTGAAAAAAGCGTATTATTCGAATGGATCAGGAGTTCATCAAAGATGCCCTTAATAGTTTTGGTTTAGACTCTCATATCATTGAGCTTATCATGACATGCATGAACATGGCAGCCATGCAGTAACAGAGGTATCCGATAAGAAGAAGATCCATTGAGTTCATACGTATATGTGCTATATATGGATCACCTAGGTCAACTCATATAAGTTGATGAGTGTTTAATTAATGTTAAGAAGTGAAGACCACTTAAGTTCAAGAGTAGTGGTTCTTTGTATCTCTCATTTATCCGTTTTATCTCGATTTACGTGTAACATGATTTGAACGTACAAACTAAACAATTACGAAAATGAAGGTTGATAAAGGAGTAATATATGGGCCAGTTTCATTTGTCTCTCATTTATATCATGTGTTGGGGCTTACCAACGAAACATGATATGATTTGGGTTACATGCATTCGATCGAAATACCAATAGCGTGTAAATGAGGAACTTCCTGACATACGTTAAATAATGTATATTCAATTATTCATATAAGGAAGATACTTTGTTAAGTTTTTTTTATATATCAAAGCTAAAATATACACGTTTGGGTTTTTAAGTTTACATTAAATTTTAGTTCTGTCATTTAAGTTTAAAAATACACTTTTAATCATTTAATATTAACACTGTTAGTTTTACCTAATAGAAAATGATGACAATGGTGATTTTGCAATTAAATGTTGATAAAATATCATTAAATTTTTAAATATAAAAATAGATATATTAAAAAATTAATATTTAAATACATTTTAACATAATTTAAGTGCAGAATAGTTATTGAATTAGCATTCTCCGTTAAGTAAAACTAACGATGTTAACAATAAAAGAATAAATGTGTACTTTTTAAATTTAAAGGATTGAATTAAAATTTAATGTAAACTTACACTACTAATCTATGCTTTAACCTTATATCAATTATGTTATGTTTCATAACTACACATGGTCATATCTCCTACTTTTAAAATATTATTTAATTAAAATTTACATAAAAAATAAGACACGTGATCATGTTTGATTGAATAAGGAATTTAATATAAGCATGATGCTTTGTGTAACTCTTTAATTTGCACTTTTTGCAATAAAACGAGCTCATCTTATAAATTTGTGTTCATTTAAATAATTAATACTATTTTTTTAGTATGTCTAAAATGTGAGGATTCAGTAACATTATTGTAACTAAATATATCTATATATTAATTATTCAAATTTCAACTAATTTATTAATTTATACATCACTATCTTTATATCATTTGCGGTCTGGAGAAATTTCACATGGGAAAATGGAGGCATCCCCAATTGCACCAACGTCACTGTTAAACTTCATAATTCAATATTGTTGTCAATTCTTTTGGTACCACCAATAAATTTTTTTTTCTTGACAAGACGAATAAATTTATTTAAATTTTGTATTTTATTGAGGTATTATTTATTCATAAATAAACATGGTAGGATTCGTGTTCAAATATTTTGAATATTTAAAAAAATCAAAATTTTAGTTGTTAGATATTAGGCATCATTCTCTCATAAGTGAACAAACAACTTAGTACCTTTAAGTGGCCCTAATAAATACCATTCTCTCGTATGCCAACAAATAAACTCAGCGTGTGTTTAGTAACTTCTTCTTGGGATTTAAAATGTTGGAACTCAAAAGTCCGTTAGTTTACAGACTTTAGCATTTGGTAATTCATTCTTTTAAAATATGTTCTGAGTAAAAAATTCATTTTTGATAGAATAAATACACTCTCAATATAACGTTTATTTAAATATAAATGTATTATGCTAAAATACATTACGGACAAAATAGATTCTGTCAAAATATATTATCTCAATAGTTTTTCAGACGGACACTTAGTATCCCTAAGTGGGCCTAATAAACATCATTCTCTTCCCACCTTTCAGTCTAATTTTCCCTACTTCCTTTATGTACAGTGGGTTCTTTTAACCTGTCTCTTTTTTTCCTTTATAAATCCAATATTTTTGTCACAATTCCTTTTGAATTTAGTTTCCATTTGGGAACATGGCAAAAAATCCCAGATTCAATCTTATGATCAAATAGACATCTTAGATTTTTTTACAATTTTACTCCTTACTTTTTTTCAAAAAAAAACCTCAACTACACTCATTGAAGACACTTTCAACTACAGGAGTTACGACACCAGCAACCATCCCTAGCACCGAAGCTAGCGATTTTTTTGGGGGGACAAAAATTTTTTCCCTTTTAATTTGGGATCAGGTGGTGAAAGTGAGATTTGATCCTACCCATTTGAATCTCAAAAGGGTTGTTGGCAATTAGACTACCAAACTTTTAATAATATATTGCAAAATTATGTATAATATAAGTGTGTGCGCAATGTTTTAAAGCATTTATCATATTTATAACGTGGTTGACAAAATTTTTAAACGTATTTGACATTGGAATAATGTCATGCACTACTATTTTTATCAAATTTCACACTTGGAAAAATTCAACTATGTTGGAGAGGGTGTGGAAAATTTACCACATCTCTAATATGGTTGACAACATTTTTAAAATGTATTTACCATTTGAATAATATCATTTCTTACTGATTTAGCGCTTGTTTGGAAACTCATTCTGAAATCTAGGTTTGGTTTCAAAACCTAGGTTTTGTTCAAGTACAAAATTTTTTTTGAAAAGCTATGTTGGTTACAAAACCTCAGTTTGAAACCTAGGTTTTCTCTTTCATATTTTTTTCCTCCTTTTCTACTTTTTCTTTTTTCTCTTTCATCTTTCCTACATTTTTCCTTCTTTCTCTTTCATCTTTCCTACTTTTTCTTTCTTTCTCTTTCATCTTTCCTACTTTTTCTTTCTTTCTCTTTCATCTTTCTACTTTTCATTCTTTCTCTTTCCTCTTTCCTATCCACTTTTTTGCCTCGGAATCCGTAAAAGCTAATAACTTCCCAAACATAAATCACTTTTCA
>JANTPZ010100805.1:0-12643 GCA_025593235.1 Vachellia pachyceras
AAATTGAGTCACAGTTGATGTTTCCATTCAAATCTAAGAGAGTGAAATCTTTAATTCCATAAACAGTAATCTTGTTGAAAAAATAAGGGTCATTTTTTATGTTGAAATATTTGAAATTTTAAAAAAACAACACGATTTAAGGAATCCTAATTAAAAAATGAGTCACAGTGGATGTTTCCATTCAGTTCTGATAGAGTTAAATGTTTAATTCCATAAACACGATCTTGTTGAAAAAATATGGGCATTTTTTATGTGAAAATATTTGAATTTTGAAAAAAAACATGATTTAGGAAATCCTAATTAAAAATTGAGTCACAGTGGTTGTTTCCATTCAATTCTAATAGAGTTAAATGTTTAATTCCATAAACACCAATCTTGTTGAAAAAATATGGGCCCTTTATTATGGGACAATATTTGAATTTTCAAAAAAACAACACGATTTAAGTTATCCTAATTAAAAAATGAGTCACAATCAATGTTTCCATTCAATTCTAATAGAGATAAATGTTTAATTCTATAAACACGAATCTTGTTGAAAAAATATGGGCCTTTTTTATCTGAAAATATTTCAATTTTGAAAAAAAATGATTTAAGGAACCCTAATTAAAAATTGAGTCACAGTGAATGTTTCCATTCAATTCTAATAGAGCTAAATGTATAATTCCATAAATACCAATCTTGTTGAAAAAATATGGGCCTTTTTTATGTGAAAATATTTGAATTTTGAAAAGAAAACATGATTTCACGAATCCTAATTAAAAAATGAGTCACAGTGGATGTTTCCATTCAATTCTAATAGAGTTAAATGTATAATTCCATTAACACGAATCTTCTTGAAAAAATATGGGCCTTTATTATGTGAAAATATTTGAATTTTGTAAAAAAAACACGATTTAGGGAATCCCAATTAAAAACTGAGTCACTGTGGATGTTTCCATTCAATTATAATAGAGTTAAATGTGTATCCCATAAATACGAATCTTGTTGAAAAAATATGGGTCTTTTTTATCTGAAAATATTTGAATTTTGAAAAAAAAACACTATTTAATGAATCCTAATTAAAAACTGAGTCACCGTGGATGTTTCCATTCAATTCTAAGAGCTAAATGTATAATTCCATAAACACGAATCTTGTTGAAAAAATATGGGCCTTTTTTATATGAAAATATTTCAATTTTCAAAAAAAAAAATGATTTAAGGAATCCTAATTAAAAATTTAGTCACAGTGCATGTTTCAATTCAATTCTAATAGAGCTAAATGTATAATTCCATAAATACGAATCTTGTTGAAAAAATATGGGCCTTTTTTATGTGAAAATATTTGAATTTTGAAAAGAAAACACGATTTAACGAATCCTAATTAAAAAATGAGTCACAGTGGATGTTGCCATTCAATTCTAATAGAGTTAAATGTATAATTCCATAAATACGAATCTTGTTGAAAAAATATGTGCCTTTATTATTTGAAAATATTTGAATTTTGTAAAAAAAACACGATTTAGGGAATCCGAATTAAAAACTGAGTCACAGTGGATGTTTCCGTTCAATTCTAATAGAGTTAAATGTTTAATTCCATAAACACGAATCTTGTTGAAAAAATATGGGGATTTTATGTGAAAATATTTAAATTTTGAAAAAAACACGATTTAGGGAATCCTAATTAAAAACTGAGTCACAGTGGAAGTTTCTATTCAATTCTAATAGAGTTAAATGTATAATTCCATAAGCACGAATCTTGTTGAAAAAATATGGGCCATTTTATGTGAAAATATTTGAATTTTGTAAAAAAAACAAGATTTAGGGAATCCTAATAAAAAACAGCGTCACAATGGATGTTTACATTCAATCTAATATAGTTAAAAGTTTAATTCCTTAAACGCAAACTTGTTAAAAAAATATGGGCCTTTTTTATGTGAAAATGTTTAAATTTTGTAAATTTAGGGAATCCTACTTAAAAACTGAGTCACAGTGGATGTTTCATTCAATTCTAATAGAGTTAAATGTATAATTCCAAATACACGAATCTTGTTGCAAAAACATTGGCCTTTTTTATGGGAAACTATTTGAATTTTGAAGAAAAACACGATTTAAGAAATCCTAATTAAAAGCTGAGCCACAGTGGATGTTTCCATTAAATTATAATAGAGTTAAATGTATAATTTCATAATCACGAATCTAGTTGAAAAAATAGGGGCCATTTTTTTTTGAAAATATTTGAATTTTGTAAGAAAAAAACACGATTTAGGGAATCCCAATTAAAAACTGATCACTGTGGATGTTTCCATTCAATTATAATAGAGTTAAATTTATAATTCCATAAACACGAATCTTGTTAAAAAATATGGGCCTTTTTTTCTGAAAATATTTGAATTTTGAAAAAAAAACACGATTTAACGAATCCTAATTAAAAACTGAGTCATAGAGGATGTTTCCATTCAATTCTAACAGAGCTAAATGTATAATTCCATAAATACGAATCTTGTTGAAAAAATATGGGTCTTTTTTATCTGAAAATATTTGAATTTTGAAAAAAAACACGATTTAATGAATCCTAATTAAAAACTGAGTCACCGTGGATGTTTCCATTCAATTCTAAGAGCTAAATGTATAATTCCATAAACACGAATCTTGTTGAAAAAATATGGGCCTTTTTTATCTGAAAATATTTCAATTTTGAAAAAAATGATTTAAGGAATCCTAATTAAAAATTTAGTCACAGTGCATGTTTCCATTCAATTCTAATAGAGCTGAATGTATAATTCGATAAAGATGAATCTTGTTGAAAAAATATGGGCCTTTTTTTCTGAAAATATTTGAATTTTTAAAAGAAAACACGATTTAACGAATCCTAATTAAAAAATGAGTCACAGTGGATGTTTCCATTCAATTCTAATAGAGTTAAATGTATAATTCCATAAACACGAATCTTGTTGAAAAAAATATGGGCCTTTATTTTGTGAAAATATTTGAATTTTGTAAAAAAACACGATTTAGGGAATCCGAATTAAAAACTGAGTCACAGTGGATGTTTCCATTCAATTCTAATAGAGTTAAATGTATAATTCCATAAACACGAATCTTGTTGGAAAATATAGGTTTGTGTGAAAAGATTTGAATTTTGTAAGAAAACAGGATTTAGGGAATCCTATTTCAAAACTGAGTCACAGTGGAAGTTTCCATTCAATTCTAATAGAGTTAAATGTATAATTCCATAAACACGAATCTTGTTGAACAAATATGGGCCATTTTATGTGAAAATATTTGAATTTTGTAAAAAAAACAGGATTTAGGGAATCCCAATTAAAAATATTCCAAACAATTCTAATAGAGTTAAATGTATAATTCCATAAACATGAAACTTGTTGAAAAAATTTGGCCCTTTTTTACGTGAAAATATTTGAATTTTGTAAAAAAAACAAGATTTAGGGAATCCTACTTAAAAACTTAGTCACAGTGGATGTTTCATTCAATTCTAATAGAGTTAAATGTAGAATTCCATATAAACGAATCTTGTTGCAAAAATCTGGGACATTTTTACGGGAAACTATTTCAATTTTGAACAAGAAACACGATTTAAGAAATCCTAATTAAAAACCGAGTCCAGGTGAAAGTTTCCATTCAATTCTAATAGAGTTAAATGTATAATTCCATAAACACGATTCTTGTTGAAAAAATATGGGCTTTTTATTTGAAAATATTTGAATTTTTTAAAAAAAAACACGATTTAGGGAATCCTAATTAAAAACCGAGTCACAGTGAAAGTTTTCATTCAATTCTAATAGAGTTAAATGTATAATTCCATAAACACGAATCTTGTTGAAAAAATATGGGCCATTTTATGTGAAGATATTTGAATTTTTTAAAAAAAGAGGATTTAGGGAATCCCAATTAAAAACTAAGTCACTGTGGATGTTTCCATTCAATTATAATAGAGTTAAATGTATAATTCCATAAACACGAATCTTGTTGAAAAAATATGGGCCTTTTTTTCTGAAAATATTTGAATTTTTAAAAAAAACACGATTTAACGAATCCTAATTAAAAACTGAGTCATAGAGGATGTTTCCATTCAATTCTAACAGAGCTAAATGTATAATTCCATAAACACGAATCTTGTTGAAAAAATATGGGCCTTTACTATGTGAAAATATTTGAATTTTTTAAAAAAAACACGATTTAGGGAATCTGAATTAAAAACTGAGTCACAGTGGATGTTTCCATTCAATTCTAATAGAGTTAAATGTTTAATTCCATAAAAACTAATCTTGTTGAAAAAATATGGGCCTTTTAGTTGAAAATATTTGAATTTTTGAAAAAAAAACACGATTTAGGGAATCCTAATTAAAAACCGAGTCACAGTGAAAGTTTCCATTCAATTCTAATAGAGTTAAATGTATAATTCCATAAACATGAATCTTGTTGAAAAAATATGTGTTTGTGTGAAAAGGTTTGAATTTTGTAAGAAAACAGGATTCAGGGAATCCTATTTAAAAACTGAGTCACATTGGAAGTTTCCATTCAATTCTAATAGAGTTAAATGTATAATTCCATAAACACGAATCATGTTGAAAAAATATGGGCATTTTTATGTGAAAATATTTGAATTTAGTAAAAAAAACATGATTTAGGGAATCCTAATAAAAAAACTGCGTCACAGTGGATGTTTCCATTCAATTCTAATATAATTAAATGTTTAATTCCTTAAACGCAAACTTGTTAAAAAAATATGGGCCTTTTTTATGTGAAAATGTTTGAATTTTGTAAAAAAAAACACGATTTAGGGAATCCTATTTAAAAACTTAGTCAGAGTGGATGTTTCATTCAATTCTAATAGAGTTAAATGTATAATTCCATATAAACGAATCTTGTTGCAAAAATATGGGACTTTTTTACGGGAAACTATTTGAATTTTGAAAAAAAAACATGATTTAAGAAATTCTAATTAAAAGCTTAGCCACAGTGGATGTTTCCATTCAATTCTAATAGAGTTAAATGTATGATTCCATAATCACGAATCTAGTTGAAAAAATATGGTCCTTTTTTATCTGAAGATATTTGAATTTTAAAAAAAACATGATTTAAGAAATCCTAATTAAAAAATGAGTCACAGTGGATGTTTCCATTCAATTCTAAAAGAGTTAAATGTATAATTCCATAAACACGAATCTTGTTGAAAAAATATGGGCCATTTTATATGAAGATATTTCAATTTTGTAAAAAAAGAGGATTTAGGTAATCCCAATTAAAAACTAAGTCACTGTGGATGTTTTCATTCAATTCTAATAGAGTTAAATGTATAATTCCATAAACACGAATCTTGTTAAAAAAATATGGTCATTTTTATGTGAAAATATTTGAATTTTGTAAAAAAACAGGATTTAGGGGATCCCAATTAAAAAAACTGAGTTACAGTGCATTTTTCCATACAACTCTAAAAGAGTTCAATGTATAATTCCATAAACACGAATCTTGTTGAAAAAATACGGGCCTTTTTATCTGAAAATATTTCAATTTTGAAAAAAAATGATTTAAGGAATCCTAATTAAAAATTAAGTCACAGTGGATGTTTCCATTCAATTCTAACAGAGCTAAATGTATAATTCCATAAACACGAATCTTGTTGAAAAAATATTGGCCGTTTTTATCGGAAACTATTTGAATTTTGAAAAAAAAAACGCGATTTAAGAAATTCTAATTAAAAGCTGAGCAACAGTGGATGTTTCCATTCCATTATAATAGAGTTAGATGTATCATTCCATAATCACGAATCTAGTTGAAAAAATATGGTCCTTTTTTATCTGAAAATATTTGAATTTTAAAAAAAATACGATTTAATAAATCCTAATTAAAAAATGAGTCACAGTGGATGTTTCCATTCAATTCTACACGACTTAAATGTATAATTCCATAAACACGAATCTTGTTGAAAAAATATGGGCCTTTATTATGTGAAAATATTGGAATTTTTTTAAAAAAAACACGATTTAGAGAATCCGAATTAAAAACTGAGTCGCAGTGGATGTTCCCATTCAATTCTAATAGAGTTAAATGTTTAATTCCATAAACACTAATTTTGTTGAAAAAATATGGGCTTTTCATTTGAAAATATTTGAATGTTTGAAAAAAAACACGATTTAGGGAATCCTAATTAAAAACCGAGTAAAAGTGAAAGTTTCCATTCAATTCTAACAGAGTTAAATGTATAATTCCATAAACACGAATCTTGTTGAAAAAATATGGGCCATTTTATGTGAAGATATTTGAATTTTGTAAAAAAAGAGGATTTAGGGAATCCCAATTAAAAACTGAGTCACTGTGGATGTTTCCATTCAATTCTAATAGAGTTAAATGTATAATTCCATAAACACGAATCTTGTTGAAAAAATATGGGCCTTTTTTTCTGAAAATATTTGAATTTTGAAAAAAACACGATTTAACGAATCCTCATTAAAAACTGAGTCACAGAGAATGTTTCCATTCAATTCTAACAGAGCTAAATGTATAATTCCATAAACACGAATCTGGTTGAAAAAATATGGGTCTTTATTATCTGAAAATATTTGCATTTTGAAAAAAAAACACGATTTAGCGAATCCTAATTAAAAACTGAGTCACAGAAGATGTTTCCATTCAATTCTAACAAAGCTAAATGTATAATTCCATAAACACGAATCTTGTTGAAAAAATATGGGCCTTTATTTTGTGAAAATATTTGAATTTTTTAAAAAAACACGATTTAGGGAATCCGAATTAAAAACTGAGTCGCAGTGGATGTTTCCATTCAATTCTAATAGAGTTAAATGTTTAATTCCATAAACACTAATCTTGTTGAAAAAATATGGGCTTTTTATTTGAAAATATTTGAATTTTTGAAAAAAAACATGATTTAGGGAATCCTAATTAAAGACCGAGTCACAGTGAAAGTTTCCATTCAATTCTAATAGAGTTAAATGTATAATTCCATAAACACTAATCTTGTTGAAAAAATATGGGCCTTTATTATGTGAAAATATTTGAATTTTTTAGAAAACACGATTTAGGGAATCCGAATTAAAAACTGAGTCGCAGTGGATGTTTCCATTCAATTCTAATAGAGTTAAATGTTTAATTCCATAAACACTAATCTTGTTGAAAAAATATGGGCTTTTTATTTGAAAATATTTGAATTTTTGAAAAAAAACATGATTTAGGGAATCCTAATTAAAGACCGAGTCACAGTGAAAGTTTCCATTCAATTCTAATAGAGTTAAATGTATAATTCCATAAACACTAATCTTGTTGAAAAAATATGGGCCTTTATTATGTGAAAATATTTGAATTTTTTAGAAAACACGATTTAGGGAATCCGAATTAAAAACTGAGTCGCAGTGGATGTTTCCATTCAATTCTAATAGAGTTAAATGTTTAATTCCATAAACACTAATCTTGTTGAAAAAATATGGGCTTTTTATTTGAAAATATTTGAATTTTTGAAAAAAAAACACGATTTAGGGAATCCCAATTAAAAAAACTGAGTTACAGTGCATTTTTCCATACAATTCTAAAAGAGTTAATTGTATAATTCCATAAACACGAATCTTGTTCAAAAAATACGGGCCTTTTTATATGAAAATATTTCAATTTTGAAAAAAAAAACGATTCAAGGAATCGTAATTAAAAATTCAGTCACAGTGGATGTTTCCATTCAATTCTAACAGAGCTAAATGTATAATTCCATAAACACGAATCTTGTTGAAAAAATATTGGCCTTTTTTATGGGAAACTATTTGAATTTTAAAAAAAAACACGATTTAAGAAATTCTAATTAAAAGCTGAGCCACAGTGGATGTTTCCATTCAATTCTAATAGAGTTAAATGTATGATTCCATAATCACGAATCTAGTTTAAAAAAATGCACGTTTTTTATCTGAAAATATTTGAATTTTGAAAAAAACACGATTTAATAAATCCTAATTAAAAAAATGAGTTACAGTGGATGTTTCCATTCAATTCGAAACGAGTTAAATCTATAATTCCATAAACACGAATCTTGTTGAAAAAATATGGGTCTTTATTATGTGAAAATATTTGAATTTTTTAAAAAAAACGATTTAGGGAATCCGAATTAAAAACTGAGTCGCAGTGGATGTTTCCATTCAATTTTAATAGAGTTAAATGTTTAATCCCATAAACACTAATCTTGTTGAAAAAATATGAGCTGTTTATTTGAAAATATTTGAATTTTTGAAAAAAATACGATTTAGGGAATCCTAATTAAAAACCGAGTCACAGTGAAAGTTTCCATTCAATTCTAAGTGAGTTAAATGTATAATTCCATAAACACGAATCTTGTTGAAAAAATATGGGCCATTTTATGTGAAGATATTTGAATTTTGTAAAAAAAGAGGATTTAGGGAATCTCAATTAAAAACTGAGTCATAGTGCTTTTTTTAAAACAATTCTAATAATGTTAAATGTATAATTCAATAAACACGAAACTTGTTGAAAAAATTTGGCCCTTTTTTATGTGAAAATCTTTGAATTTTGAAAAAAAACACCACGATTTAACGAATCCTAATTAAAAACTGAGTCACCGTGGATGTTTCCATTCAATTCTAACAGAGCTAAATGTATAATTCCATAAACACGAATCTTGTTTAAAAAATATGGGCCTTTTTTATCTGAAAATATTTGAATTTTGAAAAAAAAATACGATTTAATGTATCCTAATTAAAAATTGAGTCACAGTGGTTGTTTCCATTCAATTCTAAGAGATAAATGTATAATTCCATAAACACGAACCTTGTTGCAAAAATATGGGTTTCTGTGAAAAGTTTTGAATTTTGTAAGAAAACAGGATTTAGGGAATCCTATTTAAAAACTGAGTCACAGTGGAAGTTTCGATTCAATTCTAATAGAGCTAAACGTATAATTCCATAAACACGAATCGTGTTGAAAAAATATTGGCCTTTTGTATGTGAAAATATTTGAATTTTGTAAAAAAAACACGATTTAGGGAATCGGAATTAAAAACTGAGTCACAGTGGATTTTTCCATTCAATTCAAATAGAGTTAAATGTGTAATTCCATAGACACAAATCTTGTTGAAAAAATATGGGCATTTTCTATATGAAAATATTTGAATTTTGGAAAAAAAGCATGATATAATGAATCCTAATTAAAAACTGAGTCACAATGGATATTTCCATTCAATTCGAAGAGTTAAATGTATAATTCTATAAACACGAATCTTGTTGAAAAAATATGGGTTTGTGTGAAAAGATTTGAATTTTGTAAGAAAACAGGATTTAGGGAATCCTATTTAAAAACTGAGTCACAGTGGAAGTTTCCATTCAATTCTAATAGACTTAAATGTATAATTCCATAAACACGAATCTTGTTGAAAAAATATGGGCATTTTTATGTGAAAATATTTGAATTTTTTAAAAAAAGGATTTAGGGAATCCCAATTAAAAAAAATGAGTTACAGTGCATTTTTCCATACAATTCTAATAGAGTTAAATGTGTAATTCCATAAACACGAATCTTGTTGAAAAAATACAGGCCTTTTTATCTGAAAATGTTTGAATTTTGAAAAAAAACGATTTGAGGAATCCTAATTAAAAATTGAGTCACAGTGGATGTTTCCATTCAATTTTAATAAAGCTAAACGTATAATTCCATAAACACGCATCTTGTTGAAAAAATATTGGCCTTTTTTATGTGAAAATATTTGAATTTTGTAAAAAAAACAAGATTTAGTGAATCCGAATTAAAAACTGAGTTACAGTGGATGTTTCCATTCAATTCGAATAGAGTTAAATGTATAATTCCATAAACACGAATCTTGTTGAAAAAATATGGGCCTTTTCTATCTGAAAATATTTGAATTTTGGAAAAAAAGCATGATTTAATGAATCCTAATTAAAAACTGAGTCACAGTGGATGTTTCCATTCAATTCTAAGAGTTAAATGTATAATTCCATAAACAAGAATCTTGTTGAAAAAATATGGGTTTGTGTGAAAAGATTTGAATTTTGTAAGAAAACAGGATTTAGGGAATCCTATTTAAAAACTGAGTCACAGTGGAAGTTTCCATTCAATTCTAATAGAGTTAAATATATAATTTCATAAACACGAATCTTGTTGAAAAAATATGGGCATTTTTATGTGAAAATATTTGAATTTTGTAAAAAAAAGGATTTAGGGAATCCCAAATAAAAATAAATGAGTTACAGTGCATTTTTCCATACAATTGTAATTGAGGTAAATGTATAATTCCATAAACATGAATCTTGTTGAAAAAATACAGGCCTTTTTATCTGAAAATATTTGAATTTTGAAAAAAAAACAATTTGAGGAATCCTAATTAAAAATTGAGTTACAGTGGATGATTCCATTCAATTCTAAGAGAGTTAAATGTATAATTCCACAAACACGAATCTTGTTGAACAAATATGGGCCTTTTTTATGTGAAAATATTTGAATTTTGTAAAAAAACACGATTTAGGGAATCAGAATTAAAAACTGAGTCACAGTGGATGTTTCCATTCAATTCTAATAGAGTTAAATGTATAATTCCATAAAAACGAATCTTGGTGGAAAAATATGGGCTTTTTATGTGAAAATATTAGAATTTTGGAATAAAAACACGATTTATGTAACCCTAATTAAAAACTGAGTCACAGTTGGTGTTTCCATTCAATTCTAATACAGTTAAATGTATAATTCCATAAATACGAATCTTATTGAAAAAGTATGGGCCTTTTTTATGTGAAAATATTTGAATTTTGTAAAAAAACACGATTTAGGGAATCCTACTTAAAAACTGTGTCACAGTGGATGTTTCATTCAATTCTAATAGATTTAAATGTATAATTCCATCTACAAGAATCTTGCTGCAAAAATATGGGCCTTTTTTTATGGGAAACTATATGAATTTTGAAAAAAAAAACCTGATTAACGAAATCCTAATTAAAAGCTGAGCCACAGTGGATGTTTCCATTCAATACTAATAGAGTTAAATGTATAATTCCATAATCACGATTCTAGTTGAAAAAATAGGGGGCCTTTTTTTTTAAGATATTTGAATTTTGTACAAAACACGATTTAGGGAATATCCATTAAAAACTGAGTCACTGTGGATGTTTCAATTTAATTCTAATAGAGTTAAATGTATAATTCCATAAACACGAATCTTGTTGAAAAAATATGGGCCTTTTTTTCTTAAAATATTTGAATTTTGTAAAAAAAACACGATTTAGGGTTTCCCAATTAAAAACTGAGTGACAGAGGATGTTTCCATTCATTCTAACAGAGCTAAATGTATACTTCCCAAAACACGAATCTTGTTGAAAAAATATGGGCCTTTTTTATCTGAAAATATTTGAATTTTGAAAAAAAATACGATTTAATATATCCTAATTAAAATCTGAGTCACAGTGGATGTTTCCACTCAATTCTAATAGATAAATGTATAATTCCATAAACACGAATCTTGTTGAAAAATATGGGTTTGTGTGAAAAGATTTGAATTTTGTAAGAAAACCGGATTTAGGGAATCCTATTTAAAAACTGAGTCATAGTGGAAGTTTCGATTCAATTCTAATAGATCTAAACGTATAATTCCATAAACACGAATCTTGTTGAAAAAATATTGGCCTTTTTTATGTGAAAATATTTGAATTTTGTAAAAAAAACACGATTTAACGAATCCTAATTAAAAACTGAGTCACACTGGATGTTTCCATTCAATTCTAATATAGTTAAATTTATAATTCCATAAACACGAATCTGGTTGAAAAAGTATGGGCCTTTTTTATGTGAAAATATTTGAATTTTGTAAAAAATATAAGATTTAGGGAATCCTAATAAAAAACTGCGTCACAGTGGATGTTTCCATTCAATTCTAATATAGTTAAATGCTTAATTCAATAAACACCAACTTGTTAAAAAAATATGGGCCTTTTTATTGTGAAAATATTTGAATTTTGTAAAAAAACACGATTTAATGAATCCTAATTAAAAACTGAGTCACAGTTGATGTTTCCATTCAATTCTAAGAGTTAAATGTATAATTCCATAAATACGAATCTTGTTGAAAAAATATGGGCATTTATATGTTAAAATATTTGAATTTTTTTTAAAAAAGGATTTAAGGAATCCTAATGAAAAACTGAGTCACTGTGGATGTTTCCATTCAATTCTAATAGAGTTAAATGTTTAATTCCATAAATATGAGTCACGTTGAAAAAATATGGCCTTTTTTATGTGAAAATAATTGAATTTCGAAAAAAAACACGATTTAAGGAATCCTAACTAAAAACTGTGTCTCAGTGGATGTTCCCATTCATTTCTAATAGAGTTAAATATTTAATTCTATAAACTCGAATCTTGTTGCAAAAATTGGAAATATTTGAATTTTGAAAAAAATGCGATTTAAGGAATCCTAATTAAAAATTGAGGCACAATTGATGTTTCCATTCAATTCTAATAGAGGTAAATGTATAATTCCATAAACACGAATCTTGTTGAAAAAAAATGGGCCTTTTTATCTGAAAATATTTCAATTTTGAAAAAAAACACGATTTAACGAATCCTAATTAAAAACTGAGACACAGTGGATGTTTCCATTCAAATCTAATAGAGTTAAATGTATAATTCC
>JANTPZ010100806.1:0-10170 GCA_025593235.1 Vachellia pachyceras
TCAATGCAGCGCATGGTGTTGTCAAGGGTTGTCATGTGACAACACCATACGCTGCATTGACAACACCTCTGGGACCATTTGATAAATATTTTAAAATTTGGGACCATTTGATAAATAAGTCCCTTATGTGGGACTGAACAGTAAATTTCCCTAAAATATAAATCTCACAATGGACACGGATAAAAATGGTCCTTTTCCTCATTTAATTTCTTGAAGGGAAAATCAAAACAAAATATCAGTCAAGGAAAATAACTTCTAAAAAGCCACCAAACTAGTCATCAATGACAATTGACTACCCATGTAACTTTACATGTAGATTTTTGTAGTAACATTTTTGCAGATATTATTTTCTTTAACTAGAACTTTAGTATTTGATATAATTTTCTTATTTTAATTGCAACACATGCTTATTTTACTGATTCAATAACTAAAATGTCTTAGCTTTTTGGTCGACTCACAAATATCCATATTTTTCTATTCATCTTCATATTATAAAAAAAAAATTCAGGAAAACAGTTGGACTCATCCACAATTCAAAAGCAATGCTCCTAACTTGTAATCATAGGCGGACCTACTTGGTCCCCATCGAGTGCAGCCGCACCCCCTGACTTCTAGAAAATTAGGTATATATTAGTACTATGTGATTTATTTTACATCCATTTATTTGCTAATTTTGAACCACTGAATTTTTGCCCAAATTCTTTTCAAAAGATATTAAAAATAAGTCTTACTTATCTTCTCAAAAAATAGTTTGCACCCTCTGAGTCAAAGTCCTGAGTCCGCCACTGCTTATAATCCACTAGAATCCATTCCTATATGCACGGGAGTAAAAAAAGCAAGTTCCTTTTTATCTAACCTCAACAAATAGGAATAACCCAACTTCATTAAGCTGCAGGAATGCATTCCCAAAAACCGTGATTGGAACCACAACAAAGTGGTACTCCCAGACACTTCGAAAGCAGTGGAAAGACAAATCCCTTCGCCAGGCCAACTGTACCCACTGTCCGATGGGTAGCTTCTTCATATTCTCCATGTATGATAATTTGAACATAGTTGGAATTGAAGGTTAAAAAAACATGACCATAATTTCACAAGAGTAAATGATTAATGGCTAAGAAATTGGAATCTCGCAACTTTTCCATTGGCATCTTGCTGCTATTTGGACCACAAGGAAAAACGAATTTTTAACAATTCGAATCAATCAAACACACGAGGTAACTACAGTCTAACACAACTTGCGGCTGAAATTAAAGTTAATCTAACATTCTATTAGCATAGAAAAATCATACATCAATACCAAGAAGCAGTCATCAAGGATTACTAATTAGAAGGCATAAAAACTCATGTGAATGTTTGCTTCTTCGTTTTTTTTCTAATGACCACCTACTTTGTTCAACCAGCAGATGTAAAATGGATGTTTCTGGTTTGGCTACCAACGTTCAGCATGCAGAGGGGAAGAAGTTGACTGTAAGACTCATCACCTCCTCACAGGCGGTACAACACCCCTGCCAGGTGCTGCTCCACGGCCGGCAGCTTAAGCCTGTGCACGCAACATCAATATATATAAATCGACATCAATATAAAATCTATAACAAGCCATCTTATTAACAAGTTGTGAAGAATGCGACTCACGCTTTAGATACTTCCCGATCCTTAATATAAAATACAATATCTATACTGCAAGCTATATTCTATATTAAAGACAGGAAAGTAGTGCTAAGCAACACATAAGAAAATGTGTATTAGACACACATGATGGATATTGCTATTTATCTTTTGCAAGTGTCAAACTCGTAGTGTCCATTTGCTTTATTATTTTTACAGAGGGCCAGGGGAAGAACTAATACAAGCGTAACACTGTCCTCCAACCTTGATATAAATGCTAATTACAATGAAATTAGGAACAAGCGCAGTTCATCAAGATAAAAATTGTGCAACTGTCGAGCATCCTGTCTGAATTTTGAACTAGATATGGCAGGTATTGGTAATTGGGTACCATGGACTCTAGTGTAGATATTCACCATGTAGTATGTATGCAGTGGTATATTTCCTATACCTGAACAAATCATGCAGAGAAATATTCAAGTCATGGCTACCCTTGTTATAAGTAACAGTAACACTCATGGGCCATTTGTTTGATTCATTTGCTCCGTTCCTTTTAAACCTGATTAAATGAAACTAAGATGCCCTCTGCACATGCTCATATTTAACTTAGTGCAACTTAAAATAATAAAATTCATAGCCCAACTTCCAAAGAAAGGTAACTTCGCTTCTAGCCGTGTCCCAGACAAGGAAAGCAGAAATCAACAAAGGGCTATGTCCATGATCAACCTTGTTACAGTTCAAATCTTGGTTCTTCTCATTTAAGACATGTATTATAGTCTAAGCTGGATTAAATCTAGCCTTTAAAATAATAAAACTTACTCGTCTGATCTAAATCTAGAAGCAGATTGGATGAAGAGCACATAATTTGTATTATCTTGTATTGTGCAGCGAATATATCTCATCAAAATCTATTGCAGACACAGAGTAAGATCGCCGACAAACCTCTAGAAGGAACCAAAAGACTAGTGATCTCTCAGTTACTTCCTATATTTCCTTCCAAATCCCTCTTTATAAGGTAACGTGGAGGTGTATCAACCTGACGAGTTTCTTCAAAGACGACATCTCATAGGACCTAGAAATCTTGCAACGAAATTTACAACTAAGATCAAAATTTGCTAATCAGAAATCCAAGCTCTACACAATTTGAAAAAAAAAAATCCAAAACCTACACATACAAAAAAAAAAGAAAGAAATTGCGAATAAGAGTAATTAAATGCAGTAGAATTATACTAGCACGAATGAGAAGTACCTTGGCGGTGCAAGTAATGTTCTCGAGCTGACAATTCCAGTTGTCTTAGCACTCTATCATACTTCCTCTGTAGAATTCTCCACTCTTCAGCTCTACTGTGACCACATGCAGAGAAGTAGCTTCATTGGCATTTCCAAGCTCCAGTTCATGGCTTCCTTCTCACAACTCTGCACAAAACCCTAATCAATCGAAGGTAGTTAAAAAAAAAAATACCGCCTTTGGAATTCGTTGGGATACACTTCCCTTCCCTCCATGTTCTAAAAGTAACTTTCCTTGAATAAATAATTTAATTCATTTATTCATACAACAAAAGCATTAAAGCCCTGCATTCAAATTTTTAATTGTAAAAAAGACTGATAAAAATACACAGACAATATTATCATAAATTCTGTATTTTAGATATTTTTCAATAAAATTTTCGATAGGGTTTTCTCCTAATTCTATCCAATTTTGGTAGAATGTGGGTTTTCTCCGGTCTCCAACTTCTCTTTCTATCTATTTTTTTAATAATACTGAAAATCAAAAATTGAAAAAAGCATTACAAGCATTAAAATAAAAGCTAAGTCCCTTCCTCTTTTTCCATCTATATTTTTATCTCAACTGCTAAATTGAAATATGAATACTTTAGACTTAATATTTTATAAAATTAGTAATAAAATGATAAATTATTATTAAAAATTAATGAATTCAAAATGCTAAATTTTAACCATGGTAGTTTAAAATGGTAATAAATAAATATTTAAAAATTGCGTGTAAAAAGAAATACTTAAAAAATTATTTTATACTATTTTTTTTTTTTGCTAAGAAAAAATTATTTTATACAACATTAGATCTATAACGTTCATATTTCAATAATGTTTGTCAAGTTGGATAATTATTCTGAAAAAAATTATATATGTTTGTCAACTAATCTACTCACTTGTAATTAAGTAAAACGTAGCTTATTTCAATATAGGATTTTTCTCAGTTTTCCGATTTTTCCACTTTACATATGCCACGTACGCTAATATGATGATTAGTGGGGACTGCATAATTTTTTAGATCTGACTTATAAGATGTACATACAATTTTAAATTTGATTTAGCATATTATTATCTTTAGCCTTTACCAATAATTTAATGTTACTCAGCCGCCAATTACAAATTTCAGCGATCATAATTTGACTGAGTGGTGAGAACCACAATATCTCTTCAATTTAATTAACTAAAGCCAATAATTCAATCAAGTGGAATGAATAAAAATTACAAATATCACCTGATTTATTTGAATTATACTAGATAGATTGTTATATAAAAAATTAAAAAAAAGTATCAACATCACTTGATTTATTTCCACTCCTCATTATTTAAGAGCCCGTTAGATCAAAGAATTGGTGGGAAGAGAAAGGAATGGAAGGGAAGAGAAAGGAAAATTTGTTGACATGGTATGTTTAATATGCACTGAGACAGAAAATGATTTATTTTTAGGTTGCGATTTGGAGTGTCTCTAGGTCGCAACTAGTAATCTCCAAGTCGCAACTTGTAGTGTATCAGATTGCAACTTGGATTTTCCACCACTGATGGAAAATGGTTTCCCACCAAAATCGGTAGGAAAAGGGCTTCCCATGGATGATGGAAAATTTGCCATCGATGGAAAACAATTTCCTGGAAAAATGGTGAACCAAACGTGTTTATAGGATGGAAAATTGGATTTTCCATTTCCTTCCCACAATTTTTATCCAAACGAGTTGCAAAATAGTCAACACCAAGCTTCTGAATCAATGAATGAGAAAGAAAAAGGGGGAAATTAAATTATAACAACATCAATATCGTAACTAGGGGTGTTTTTGGATTAGCTTTTAGAGAATAACTTCTAAAAATATTTTTAAAAAAATAGCTTCTGAAAAATCATGGTTTTCAACCCCCAAACATGGTTTTAAGGGTTAAAACTATTTTAGAGAATTTGAGAATGTTTGTGTGGCTCACTTGAAGCCATAATTTTAAGGTTTAAAATTTATTTTGGATTTTGTAGAGGTATTTATCTACTTTTCCTTTAAAACCATGGTTTAAACTAAAAATATGGTTTTGAAAGTGTTTACCAAACACACGTTAAGGAAAATAATATTTAAGGATGTTAGAATATGATTTGATCAAGAGGGGAGGTGAATTGGTCAGATTAAAAATTTAATACTTCAAAAATCACAAAATCAAAAATCAAAGTCACCGAGTGTGAAGAAAGATGATAAACACAGAGATTTATCCTGGTTCGGTCTTCTTGATCTACGTCCAGTCCTCAGAGCACCTCTAAGATTTTCAAATCCACTATCAGCAATGAATTGAGGCTTCACAAGCCTGTACAATCTGGGAATCCACTCCCCTTTCACTTCTCACTAAAACAGAGTCACGCACTCTCTGTTTCTATCTCACTTTCAGCCCAGTTCACTCAAGGTCTCGTCCTTGAGTTTCTCACAAATTTACAAAGTATTTTTGACAAAGGATTCTCTCTCAAAAGAGTATATGGCTAATAATGAAGCACAGTAAAAGTTTACGAATGAATACAGAGAAAGAAATAAATGTTGTTGAAAGCTCAGAATATTCGTTGTTCTTGTTTTCTCTGTATTGAATGCTTCTCCTTTTATAGTTGAGAAGATCTTAAATGTTCGTTAGACTCCATTGAATAGTTGTTACTCTCATCATCGACCATTTGGTTTCTTCATTAATGGCATTAAATGCTGTAGGGTCAGACGACGGTGAATGTTGCAGAAGAACGTTAAAGTCTCCGAGCCTCAGACCATCCCTGTGCTTCTTTCCTTATTTATTGTGTTACCAGCTTCTGCATTTATGAGCTCAGACAATATTCAAAATGTCGTTACACAGATAAGAAAAGTATGTGAGCAAAGTAGATACAGCGTGTCAGTAATAAAAGCTGTCAGAAAAGTAGTGCTCGAGCACAACTTGATTAATGCTCGAGTGTTACTTGATAATTTTCAAAGATAAGTTCAATGTTTTGACACACTGCTTGAGTTTTGTATGAAAGTGTTTGAAAAAGAATTAAATACTCGAGTAATAAAACACAGTGCTTGAGTATTGATAATGCCTTCTAAAATTGCTCGAGCATTCTGTGCAAGTGTTGAAAAATATAAGTTCTGAAAAACAATACTCAAGTACTAGAACATGGTGCTCGAGCATTAGGAGTGCTGGAAGAGAATGCTGGAGCATTTACAAAGAGTATTAGTGAACAGTAAAAATTTTAGCCCGATACTCGAGCATTAGATGCTAGTGCTCGAGCATTGCCGGTGCTTGCAGTTTTTACTTCCAGTGAAGAGAGAAAGGTCACAATACTCGAGCACTACCAAACTGTGCTCGAGCATTGGCTCTGCTGGAAGCTTTTACTTGAAGTACTGCTTGACAGCACTGATAAAAGACTCAATACTCGAGCACTGCATTTCCAGTGCTCGAGCATTGGCTGTGCTGTTAGCCAATGCTTGAAGTGCTGACTGATAGTACTTTCAGAAACCTTAATGCTCGAGTACTGTAAACCTAGTGCTCGAGCATTGGCTCTACTGTCAGCTAATACTTGCAGTACTTCATTGCAGCATTGTTTGTAAGCCATGTTTTAGCCTAATGCTCGAGTATTGACTTCACAATGCTCGATCATTGGCAATGCTTTCTGCCAATGCTTGAAGTGTTCACTGAGAGCATAGTTTAAAACTTCTTTTCAAAACACGATGCTCGAGTATCAACTTCCAATGCTCAAGTATTGACAACACTTCATGTCAATACTTGAAGTATTGTTTTGAAGTACTGATTTTTCTTAAGTTCAAAACATATAGTGCTGGAGCATTGCATTCCAATGCTTGAGTACTGTCAATACTTTGACAAAAACAATCGAGTATTTTCATGAAGCATTGAATCAAAACTCTGCAACTTAGATTTCAAAACATATTTTTAATTTCTCAAATGCTTTTTAACACATAAATCACTTGATTTTGTTATCATCAAAACAAGGTATCAACAAAGGAGACTTGTAATTTTTCAATAATATCATTTTCACATAAGACTTTTCAACTATTATTTTTCTTAATTGGGATTCTAGTGTAATTTTTTCTAAGAAGGAAAAAAGAAATTAGTTAGAGGCGAACCACGAATAGATAGAGTGTGTGTTTGAAAATCCATTGGGATGATGATTTTACGGATTTCTAGATAAGTATGTAAGAGGAGTTTTGTCTCGGTTTACATACAACATTGTTTGAACGTGAAAACAAAACAAACACAGAATGAATGAATAAATATATAAATAATAAAAGCATGACCACAACACAAACCATGATATTTAAACTTAATATGGGGTGTTAGTCAGCAAACCAAATTCTTTTATAGATTTGGCCAAGAGTTTAGTCAAACATTTCTATTTGGATTTGAAAATAATGGAGGAACGCAAATAATTTGTTCTTCGTGAGTCATATCATATATTGGCTGCGTTTGGTATTCCGTTAGGAATGCCGTTTTGGCTCCCAAAATCCATTCTCACGCAAGCCGAGACAAAATTCCTCTCACATAAAGTACCTCGGAATCTGTGTCCGTTTTCTCAACGGGTTTCCAAACGAAGCCATTATAAGGAGACCATACCGTTCTAGACGGTGGCTACTAGTGGATGATAAAAAAATGATTTTTTTTTTCAAATGAATTGATTTTGATTAATTATTGTTATCAAAAATCATCTTCACATGTTTTAAAAAAATAATTTTTATGTATAATTATCTCAAAGGATATGGCAATTAGAGGTGATGATGATAATGTTATAAAAAAATAGAGTAGATGATGATAAAGTTGTATTCTATAGAGTAATCATGTTAGGAGCACAAGACATACTACTAGATAATGTTGAGATTCATTTCTTTTATCATTGTTGCATTTAAATATCTGTTAATTTCATCTGAGGTTATGTCACCTCATTATGATATTTACTTAAATGTTATTTACATCATAACCATATTATATCAAGTACATATACATTTTCTCAATAATTTTTAATTTGATTTTTTTCTCTCTTAACTAAATTACTTAATTTTACTTCATCAGCAGTACTGGCTTTTGCTTGACAATGAATTTTTTTTTTTTGGATCAAATTAATGCTTGACAATGAATATAATTCCTTTGAATTTCACCCACCAGTTTAAATAATAATAGAGAAATTTACCATCAGATTTCAAATAACTCAATCAATGAATAAAAGGTTTCAAAGATTGGTAAAATTACCATTAGATTCCAATTATAACCGGTCCGGTTGTTATTGACGGCTGGTGAGATTGTTAATAACAACAGGACCAGCTACTGCTTGGACCTGATAGTAATTTTATTAATATTTAGAACCTTTTGTTAATTAATTCCTTTATTTAGGATGTGATAATAAATTTCTCTTAATAATAATATAATCAAATTCGTTTTTTTATTTTTGCGCCAGCCATCATAAGACTTTTTGTTTGCAAGCACACAAGCAACTGCAAAAGGAGATGATTTATTGGAAAAACGGAAGAAATTGTCATGTCAATTAAACGTATAAGTTCTGGGGAAGTTATTTTCTTGTGAAATCACACACTCTCTCATAATAAATTTTTTCTTTCTTTTCTCTTTCCTCTTTCCTAGTTACTTTTTTACTTTGAACTCCGTAAAAGCCAATAACTTCCCAAACACAATTACCTTTCAAAACTCAGATTTTGCCTCGAAATCTGTAAAAAATATTTTCTTAAAATCTATTTTTCAAAACTTAGATTTTAACTCTAACTCTTTAAAAGTTATTTTCAAACGGAGTGAAAGGCTTCCCTAGCTTCATGCTTTAGCAATGGGATTTATTGGCAAAACCTTCATCAATGGATCCGACTGGCTTTGGATATAATACGTGGAATATCTTATGGCTTTAATTACACAATTGGATGAATTTCCATAAAATTAGTGCCCTATTTTATGATTATAAATTACTAATGAGTAAATGCCATAAAAATTAAACAGAAAATTGAGTTTATTAAGCCGCACAAAAATAGAATATTATAAATTCTTCTTCGCTGCAAAATAATATATTTGAGGACTTCAAAACACTCATTCCTCTCTTCTCAGCCCTTCTCACAATTAATCAAAATTCAAAGTGCTCAAGCGTGAATTCTGAATTATCTTTGTAGATTATATACATACACACACATATATATATATATATATATATTGGTTTGTCCTCCATCCTAAAATATTGAGCTCTATTTATATTTTACAATTTCATAATTAAAGCTAATTTAAACATAAAATTATCAAAATCATTTCAATGCTATTATTTTCATTTAACAGAATATGTTGATTCGTGGAATTTAAATATTGATTATACAATTAAAGTATATTATATCTTTAATATATTCATTTTAAAATTTGATCATGTCTATAAAAATTTAATTATAGAATTACTATTTAAATTTGTTATTTAATATTTTCTGTTAAATAAAACTAATGATATTAAATTTACAAAGAAAAACCTAATAGTAACAAGGTTAAAAAACTGAAAATGTATTTTTTTAATTTAAGAGATTAAACTGGCGCGGATATACTTTAACGGAAAAGGTTTTATATATTTAATTAATTTACATTATTTTAATTTAGTTGACCTGAACCACCGCGAGGGATTCAATGAACTGGATTTTTCAGATGGCCACCATATCTGGAATTGACTTTGCGCCTTGCCATTCACAGTCCCAATCCCCTTTTTCCTCTTTGGTCGGTCAAAGCCATTCTGAGTTCTCACACTCTCTTATTCCTCCATTTCAATCACGCTCAAGAACCAAAAACAAGAAAGCAAGTGGCAGTTAGGAAACTCCATAGCTCCTGCTTTATCATTCTCTCTCGAATCGCCTCGGGCTCACCTTTTGTCATTTGTTGCCTTTCGGAGTTCAAAATCTGATAATTTCAATCTAGATTGTGAAGAATCCCCATTTCCCTATCTGGTTCTGCTATGCTTGGCGGGTTTAGCATCTTCATATTGGTTCTGATTTTCGTTCGAGGTTGGTTCTCAGATTTTCTTTTTTTCCTTTCTTTTCTGTATCACGATTTTTTTGTTGACAATTACGGAGATAGTGTACGGTTAGACTGCAACTGAGTAATACCGTGACTAAAGTTCATCGGCTGAAAACTCAAATAAGCAAAATATACACTCTTTTGGGGTGGGGTCAGAGTGCGATCCACTTCCCTTCGCTTGGTCCCATTTTTCCTTTACGTTTAGCTTTGAGAATTAAATCAATTGCTGAAAGTTGATTATTGTTAAGCGAGAAAAATACACATTTTAGATACTAATTCATTCAT
>JANTPZ010100820.1:0-10881 GCA_025593235.1 Vachellia pachyceras
ATAAGTTATAAGTATATGATTAGTTTAGTAATTGTTACTTTGTTCGTAATAGAATTTACTTTTTATTTTTTAAAATTTTCAATTCTAGATAGTTTGATTGTGTCAATATGTGATGATATTTATTTTTAATTGTTTGTCATCACTTGTCTCACCTTTAGTTTAACTCCAGTTTGATCCACTGATATTTACTTTTTTTTATTCGCCACTTATTACTTATATATTTTGTGTCCAACTAAAGTGTTTGTGTATTTGGGAACTCCGTTAGGAGAAAGTAGTTTACTATTTCTACATAGTTTTGTAGATTTCAAGATGGTTTTTATAAATTTTAAGATGATTTTACGGATTTTGAGATGACTTTATCTCAGTTTACGTGGACAATTGGGGGAACGAAGTTTCCAAACAAAACGCACGGAGATAATAAAAAATCATTTAAAATTAAGTGATGCTATTCTATTTTTTTTTTCTTGCCATTTGGAATTTCTAACCATTTGGTTAAATGCCTAGTACACAAACCAAATGGTCAAAAGTGATTTTGCAGTTTGGGAATTCCTTTTTTCCAACAGACACATAAATCAATATAAAAATTTTAAAATCCGTACAAAAATATGTTAAAATTCGTAAAAGCATATCAAAATTTATAAAATCATTTTAAAATCTGTAAACCCATTTTTCTAAACGGATTCCTGAACGCACACATTTAGCTTGTTTTGCATAGAGTTAAAAAAAGTTAAACACACGCTCAACAGTAATTTTCATAAAAAAATAATTTCCTTTCCATATTTACCTCAATCTGTATAAAGTACTCCTAGATCATCTGCTATGCTGTAGGAGTTATTTTATTGCGTGCATGGTTAAGAGCAATTAATGCAGCTTCACACTACTCCCCATCAACCAGTCCTGACATCATCACACTCCCTTGTCACCTCCTCCTACCCTGATGCTTCCCTCGCTCTCATTATTCACTCATCCCTTCAATGCCCCTCTCCTGCCCCATTTATTTACCTACTCACTTCCCACTCCGACGTACGTATGCTTTTTCTCAAAACCCATCACCAGTCTTGCACACTTCGCTTCCCACTCACCCTTTTGAATGGTTGTTTTCTGGACGTAAGCCACTTTAATTGGCAGAATCTATCGTTGTGTTTAGATTGATTCGTGATGAGCCGCCGGGCTGATCATATAAAAGACACCAAACTTTTACATACGATTAGATGGCGCACAACGAAAACGAAAGACCCACGCCATACCCCCATCCCTTTCCCTCCACATAAAAAAGCCTGCACTCAATTCAACAACCTTGTGGAATCCGAATCCTCCTTGTGAACAAAGACTATTCCCACTTTCCCCCAATTTGTTTATTTTATTTATTGTTTACTACTGGTCGAGCACCATACCGTTAACACGTGAGAAATGAAACAAACCAGCTTATCCAAATCTCGCATTATACTCTACTATTATGCTACCCCACAGCACCCAGAAATGCAGCATACGCTCGCGCGTGGGTCTGTAATGCACTGCTCCACTTTTCAGAACCAGAATTCTGCGCTCTGTTACTAACCTGACTCTGAAGGGAATGCCATCATGCCGACACCCACACGCCCGCTTCCCACACGATTTCCGTCTCTCACTCTCCATCTAGTTGCGCGTCCTCCTCACTCGCGGCGGCCCAACCCTGCAACTGTCGTTGCCTCCCCCCGGCCGGTCCGCACCTCCCACTCCCACGCCACATCTTTCTCTACCATGCTGAATAGCAAGTAATGCGCGATGTAGTTTCAGACGACGAAAATGAAAACAGACCGCGAAAAATGACGCTTACAAATTTGTACATGGCATGTTTTGCTTTCATAGTTTTGGCCGGAGTGGTAATATATATTTCTGTTAGTGCTCGATTCTCATAGTCGAGGATGATCTGATAATAGAGGTTACATTACAACAACACATAATGGATGAGCAAAGATAGGGTAGTGGATAATAAACAGTGCCAAACGACATCGTCTGATCTTTTTTCCTAGGATTCAAAATGTCCCTTCAAGGCCACACGGGAGGAGGTTCGTTCAGGTCGATCGGCAGGCCTCGCCGAACGATACCGAGAAAGGAAGCCGTGTGAGAGCTCTCCGGCACCTGATGATGATGCCCACCGTCTACGGAGGCAGAACCATCGCGCCGGTTGTGAACCACGGCAATGGGGTTTGCGGCCGAAGGAGGGGGATGATGGTCGAAGGACATGTCCTTGAGAACCCCCGCATGGAGGAGCTCGTTCAGCACCAGGCGACCGGAGGGGATGGAAGGCCAGCGATGATCAGACGTTGGGGTGTTGAGGTCGAGGGAGAGGCCTCCGGTGGCCACCGGAGCCGCAGGGAAGTTGGTTTTGGCCTTCGGACCGCGGAGGGAGCGGGCGGCACCGTCGTAGGCCAGCGCCGCCTCTTCCGGAGTGTCGAACGTACCCAGCCAAACGCGCGTTTTCTTCCACGGGTCGCGAATCTCGGCGGCGTATCTTCCCCACGGTCGCTTTCTGACCCCTCTGTAGTGACCCTCCCGCGACATGGAAGAAGAAGGCGAAGCCGAAGAAGAAGCCATGAGATGAAACGAAGCCTCGTTCGTATGAACCCTGTCACACAGCAAAAGCCTTCACAAAGCGAGGTGGAGAAAAAGAATGAAGGAGGAAGCGGGTGAAATAGGAGGAGGGACCCACGTAGCCTCCCGTAATCGTCGGCTGGGCGGCACAACACTAAGGCGCTGTTTAGTTTTCTCTCTCCCTCGGTTCCGCATATATATACAGACACGAAAAGAAAAGGGAAGAGAGAGAGCTGAAATGAATTTAGGATAAAAAAGCGGAAATTGAGGAGAGGCGTCTGATGGCGATCCATGTTAAAATGAAGCGGCGTGATTAGAGGGACGGAAAAGCACGCGGAACAAGGAGTGCGTGGGTGAGGGAAGAGGGACCCAAGGAGTGAAAAAAACCGCCGCCCGATTGGATTCGGACGTGTGCGCCGGGAAGAGGATATGATAGGATCATGTGAGTGACGTAAGCCCTACAGAAGAAATTTACGCGCCTGACATTTTATTCCCTTCCTTCTCCTCCCCCTCTTTCAAACCGAGAATAATTACTACAAGTGTTTTAAAAAATAGTGTGTCCATTTAGAAGTACGGTAGATAAATATTTTTACGTAAGTTAAGGTAAATATATGAATAAGATTGTTTTATTTTACAAAAAATACTATTGAATGTGCGTTTGATTTTTCCTATCACTTTATCAAACAAACACAGTATATGGCACAGTAATTGTTGAGTTGAAAGTAGTGAAATGAAATGTGTGGTAATAATAATTTTTTTAAAAAAGGGAGAGAGAAGGGGGGATAGAGGGAAGATGGTGGAGGTGTCTGAGGAGGAGGGAACAGAAGGAGTTGGGCCCAAGACGGAGGGTGCATCTGGATGGCGTGTTTGACTCGCTTCCTCCTGCCTGTTTTCTGACACTTTATATATATATATTCATTTTTATTTTTATATTACCTTATTATAATATTCATCCATCCATCATCCTCCAAGCTCCAAAAAGCATATCAGGTCAAGCTTCACCTCAAATAAAAGTTTAGTTGACAGCCCAACTGGAAAAGTTAGATTTTAAAATTTAGGTTTTATTTTTTTTACTTTCTCTTTCATACTTTTTCCTCTTTTCTCTTTCATACTTTTTCTTTCTTTCTCTTTCTTATTTTCCTCTTTCCTACCCACTTTTTTACCTGGGAATCTGTAAAATCTATAACTTCCCAAACATAAATCATTTTTCAAAACCTAGGTTTTACCTCGGATTCTGTGAAACCTAGGTTTTAAAATAGCTTCCAAACAAGCTCTAAATCAGACATATTTTGTGTGTAGCTGATCTGGCATGTGACATGTGTATAAATATTGACCCATTTGGAAACGCGGTGTTTTTACTTATAAGTACGTTCAACATTATTTTTCCATAAAATGAGACAATCTCCTCCATATATTTGCCTCGACTTGTGTAAAAGTACTTCTCCACCGCATTACCAAACGGACCCATTATTTTAGATCTGTGTACATACCACTAAAGATTCAAGAAGCGAGTTTTAAATGGGCCAACTAGATTTAAATGAATTGGCTTATCAAAAAATTGACACCCCCAAATGGCCCCTAAGTGAGAACTAAAATTTATTAAAAAAAAGGTTCAGACTGCCTGATAGATAAAAGAGGTCTATCTATCATACTTGCACAGATTTTAACATACTGACTTATAGATTCCTCTGACCTATTTTTACCCGCTGCCGCCACCACAGTTTAAAAAAAAAAAGAGGGCGAGAGGCGTGTGATGTGAATGTGTCGTGTGTGTTTGGGGTTGTAGTGATGTGAGTGGTGTGAAAGAGAGATGGGAGTGTGAGAGTGAGAATGACTGCACCAGGCTGACACATCATAAACATACAAAAACAGGGGAGAGGGTTGGGGAGAGGGTCATAATAATGGTCACGTGAATGCTATCATTCGTTTACAAGCAACCCACCATGCTTCCATTCTTTTAATCCCTATAAAAAAATTCAATTAAAATTCAAACGTCTTATTTAATAATATATATAAGTTTATATAAATCAGTTCAGAGAGAGAGATGATGCATTTATATACCTACTTTAAAGTCATAGATTTAAGAAGTGAACTGACTCTCTCGTAATATCTTATCTATTAAATTTTTCATAAAAAAAAAAGTAAATATAGGGGCAAGTTTGTGTGTAGTGGTTTCTGTGGGAGTGTTTTGTTGTTTGGCGAAAGGTGGTGGGTGGTGGTTCGGTGGGGGAGGGACCATGTTTGGTGAATTCTCTGCGCACGGACACGTGTGTGTTGTTGTCTTCTTTCAATGTTTTCAAGGAAGAAGAAATGGAATCACTTTTTCTGTGCTTTGCCTTTTGAAGGCATCCTTTGTTGATGATAGGACGGAGCCTTTCTTTGGTTTCCCTTTTGTTGCCTACTCCTACCTCTTCCCTGTCGTCTTCCCCTCCCTCCCATGTTACCACTACCCCTCCCTATGTTCCTTCTCTCTCATCTATTTCATTATGGCTTGCATGCTTAATTTGTAAGGGGTTATAAAAATTGCTTATTCACACAAAATTATTAATCCCTTTACTCTCTATACTTTTAATTTCTTTATAAGTTACTTCTTAAAATTTAATTTCGTAAATATCGCATTTAGTCTTTTTTACGGAATCTAAGAAGAATTTACAGATTTCGAAATGATTTATATGGATTTCGAGATTGTTTTTATGGATTTCAAGATAATTTTATCTTGGTTTTCGTATATCGCTGGAAATAAATTCTTCACAAACATGCACAATTTTAATTCTTCCTCTCTCAGAAAAGGTAGGTGATAAAAATATAAAGTGATACGCATTAAAGCCACTCCTTGATAAAAATCTACTTAAAGTGATCTGAAATATAAAGTGGATGTAAATACTATAATTAGAGTCGAAATAAATACCAAACTTCTTCCACTGGGTCATTTTATTGCACGTTTTTAACCAATTCACGTGCATTCAGAACATTAAACCTGTATTGTAAAAGTGGATTGATATCCAATGTTTACTTTTATTAACCATACTACATTCTAACACCATACACTAAAACCTGTTATTTATATTGTTAATTTTTTTCAAACCCCAGCAATTTTTCCTAAATGCGCTTAGCTCCAACAATGAAAGCACGTTCAAAACTTCATTGCAATCAGACCGGTACGGGCAAGACAGCGAAAGGCATGAGAAAGTTTTTTCCCCCCCAATTTCTCTTTTCATTGCCTGTTGAGTTTGTGAAACACATACCACTATTTCTTTATTTAAATACCAACATGTGTTTGAGAATCCGTTAAGAGAACAATTTTACGGATTCTGATGTAAGTATGTAAAAAAATTTTATCTTGACTCACATGCAATGTGATTGTCAATCACTTCCCAAACAAACACTTCCACAGTTCAAGGCCAAGCCACAAAGTTTGAACCTGAAATAAGAATTCGCAGTTACTGTCTTCCCATATTAATCTTTAAGGAACCTCCATATAGAATGAATAATAAACTTGGGAGAAGTTTAAATATTTCAAACCGACGATGATAAATTTAAATATTTTAATTCTTTTATCAAATTTAGGATAAGTTTTATATTATGAATATAGGGTTAAGGTAGATTTTTGTTCCGAAAGTTTTTTCAGACAGACGTATTCGACTTGAAAGTTTTTTTGTGAACAATTTCGTTCTGAAAGTATAAAAATATAGTAATGTTGTTCTAATTAAACGGAAAGACAAAAGACAAACAGACGTCCGTCATGTTAGTGTCCACGTCACTATTCCTCCGAGAAAACTTCCAAAGTAAAGTTGCTCATCCAAGAATACTTCCGAGATGAAAATGTACATCTTTCAGTGTAACATTATCGCACATAGGTGTCCACCACATAGGACCATTTGCCTCTCCGTTTTATTAAGAAAACATTGCTATATTTTTATACTTTCAGGATAAAATTACTCCACCAAAAACTTTTAATGTGAATATCTTCCAAAAAAAAACTTACACGTGAAAATGTACATGAATATATGCCATTCAGATGTGTTATTAATTTTTATCAAATGTTTGACTGTTCGACAACGGCATATATATATAATATATATTTACAACTTGACTAGTTGTATTGGTCAAAACTACGTACTAATATACTAGTACTTGCTAAAGGATGCAAGCAATGGATACAAAATATCTTGGTCAAATCAATATATTAATGCCATCATGCAAATAAAATACCTTTGCATATATAATGCACAGAAGAACGCGTTTCACAATATAGAAAATATATAACAAATCACACTCTTTTTACTAAACATTTAACTTGTATGTTAGATTATGAATAAGAATGACTTTCTCGTTGTATAAAAAAAGAATGACTTTCTCTTTCAACTCTCAGTGATGCAGTTTGCATGAAAAAAAAAATCTTTTAATATGGTCTTTTAGAATATATATACACACACACACACATGTCTAATTTCATAAAAATCATTTTAACAATTTAGTTATCAAGGCCTGTCTTTTAGATCCAACTTGAACAAGTTATTTAACAATTTTAGTAAGATGAGGCATAGCATAAAAGGCCTAAGACAGTACTATAAAACTACTTCATTGCATGCCATGATTTTAGGGAAGGAGGTTTTAACCTCCTATTTTTTGTACAAAGATGTTTAGGTGAATTAAATCCCAAAGGTTTATCAGAGTTCATATCTCCAGACTTAGAGAACCGTTACAAAGATACTTAACAAGATTAGATTGTCCACAACAAACAGCAGCAGCTGGATTTTAACCACCCTTTGGGAGTCACCTCAATTAGATTTAACTGTGCTTGGATACGTTAAAATCATATAATTCTAAGAGTAATGTGGAAGGACTCCATTTGAAAAAGGAAGATGAGTTGTTCTTATGGAACAAAATCATTTGGTGCACCCGTAAAATTATACAAAGCCCGTAAAAAAGCACAACGGCCTACGTTAACATAAATTTCTGATCTCTCTAACGTGTGGTGTACATAGGAATTCTATTATCAATTAATCACTAAAATGATACATCAACCTTAGGTTTTTTCCTTTACTAAAGTTTAAACACCAAATATTAACCCCCACCCCCAAAAAAAAAAATTAAACATATGTTAAGAGGGAGTACAGCAATGTACAGAATTTTCGGATTTACAAAGCTTGTAGAAGCAATCGGATCTGCAGAAGAAACACATAATGCACGACAGCTACACCAAAATATCAGATTATGTGCCATTCAAGCCGCCAAAATGTGTGAGAGAGAGAGAGAGATTGTTCAGAGTGATAAAGCAGCAGCTGAAGGCAGAGAAGAATGGGACTTGGTGGGGATGTGTTATGATGAAAATAAGATAGGGCCAGTCTCAGCAGTGTTGCGGGCATTGCCAAAACCAGTATGCCTGTTCATCTGGATGTCACGGGATGACTGAGTCCTTGCTTTTGCATATGGTGCAGCCCTTGCTGCAACACAAAATCACAGACACAACAACGTAAGTACTCACTCCAACATCATAAACTTGATCTCTCAATACCTCTCAAGATGGTTTGACAAGACATGAAAACCGTGGTCACATGTCCCAAGGCTGGAGATCAAAATTTCAGATTAGTAGGTCTGACTGTCAAAATTCTCTAGTTAGGATTCCTGGGAAACGTTAACCAAATGTCGGAACTCGCAGATATGACCAATATTTAATGTTGATGTTAGATTATATAACACGATTTCAGTATTGCTATGCATCCGTATGAAATGAAACGTGATGCCGTGACATTGGTACATCTTAAACCATACAGGGATGAAACATATGGATACGATGTTTTGATAGTTGAACTCCTGCAGATAATGAAACACCTTACCCGCAATTTGCTGAGCTCGGAGGATATTTTGCCGTCTTTTCCACCAACAAACAGAACAGGTTACAAGAATTAGAAACGCTAAAGAAGCTCCTAGACCGATGCCAATTATAGCAGCCGCAGAAAGGTGAGATCCGCATGTAGGTAATCCAGGGATACCGCACAGGCCAGCATTATCAGTAAAACTGCAAATGTGTAAAGGTAGTGGTGCAGATTTAAAAACATTATAATACACGAAGGAAAAAACAAAAGACAAAAAAGAGCACAGGGAATAAATTGCACAAGCATATTTGAAGTTTCCAAACGAGTTTAAACCATTGATAACATACTTGAAGCTAGCTCTGTGCAGAAGTCTTCCTCCTAGAGTTGCAGGGACCCTTCCAGACAGTAAATTGCCATTAAGATTCCTGCACGAAGACAAGTTAATACAAATTCTACATCGTTTTCTTTTCTTATCTTTTCATTTAAAAAAAAAACAATTTCTGATATATTTAAATGCAGGATGATCATACAGTCTCTGTAGCGATGTCAGCTGGCCAAGGCTTTCAGGGATCGATCCATTGAAAGAGTTGTAGGACAGGTCCCTGCATGAATACATCATGTTCAAAAATGCCATTAACATGGAAGCACTGGATACACAATCGTGGAATCACGGAATGAAATAGATTACTCCTTTCAATAACCAAGATGGTGAAGGCCAGCTTCAAACGGTTCCTAGAAAAATAATGGAAAAAAAAACTGAATTTCTCATTTCTCATCACCGTCACTTTGAAGCCTCTTCAGCATTCTTAAATAATCCACAAGGATCTTTTGACCAAAAGAAAGTATCTTCCACCAGGATCAACTAATGAATCCTTGCAAATCAAGAGATGTTAAACTCCACTGACCTTTAACAAGTTAGATAAATGTCTATAATTTTCCTTCTAATTTTTATGTAATTCCCAACCCTTAATTAGCTTTTTCAATCAGATCCATGTTTAATCCATGGATAATTCGCAATACTAAGGTAAAACTGTTACAAACACAGTACTCCCTCTATTTCCTTCTTTTATTTCTTTTCTTGTTGGAAGGTCTTCAAACAGTAGATTTGAAAAGGCTACATATCCTCTAAAAAGTGCAAGAAAATGTATAACCAGTTTGTCTTGTGTGGAGGCATATCTTGTCCCTTAGCTCTTGCTAATGTTTCAAATGGCATGCAGACTTTAGCTAAAGCCTGATTGATGAAGCAGAACTGAAAATGGGATTGACTCTGCATCATTTCCTAACTCAACTTTTCTTTCGAAGATAAGAATCACGTATTGCCATAGCAATTTCTTTATAACAAAATATGGATATATGCCAACAAAAATTCTTGTTTATTTTGTTGAAAGATCTGCCATATTTTCCTTGATACATTACTAAAATGAAACATGAAACACTGGTATAATTTTCACTGGTCCACTTGACATGGATAGAGTTAAGCAAAACTGGTCACTACATAGTGAACTTTGTAGTAATAAAAGTAAGAATAGACGACTGTTTGAGTTGAATTCCTTCAATGACCAACTACATGCATAACAAATGCCTTATAGTACGATAGTGCACATAGGCAATATGGGTGTTACGTTGTATTAGCTGGATAGTAATAATAATAATATTATTAGTAATTAGAGCTGGATCTAAATGTTTGCTAGGTAAGCATCCTGTAGCAAGAGTAGTTATGAACCCTATAGACCATCCCCATGGGGGTGGTGAAGGGAGGGGCCCAATTGGTAGAAAAAAACCCCGCAACTCCTTGGGGTTATCCTGCACTTGGAAGAAGTAAAAAAAGGAAAAAATACAGAAATAATTTGATTCTTCATCACCATAGTAAGTAGTAGAGCAGAGAAAATAGAATCTGTTAATTCATCTTTACCAAAAAAGGGAGTAAGGACTGTGAGGGTGGGGGCTGGTTAATTGACTTGGGGGAAGCAAGTTCTGGCTTTAATTAACCAATGTGACAAGATAGCGTTTTGGCAAGTCTGTAAATGATGATGAATAATCAATATAACTGGCTAGTGACTTTACCATATTGCACATCACTCTAACAATCAGCAAGAACTATCATACCAAATAAAAGATCGCTATCGCCCAGTCTCTGGATTTTAACCAAACTTATAAGCCCTAAATTTTGCAGCTTAATTGAGACATAAGTAGGATAGTATGGGAACAATATCTAATACCATAAAAAGAGAGATGTTGGATGGCAAAGAAGAAATATGCTGAATCATTATTATAGCATCATTATTTACTTCAAATATTCACGAGTCATAACAACTCAGTCTTCAGTCAGTGTATCAATTACTGAGAGTTCATTCTAAAGATTCAAAACAACGGAAATAATTTCATGATACGTGCACTTACAGCACTTGCAGTTTCCCTATTGCTCCAAGTGAGGATGGAATGGCCCCATGAATGCTGTTTCCACTCAAGTTCCTGCAATGCACATGTA